>JAVTVY010019451.1:0-73088 GCA_036873755.1 Hanleya hanleyi | reverse complement strand
CAAAACCTGCTAAACATTTGTATTGGACATCTCTATTTTTGCGTCTTTAATAGAAAAGAAAACACTAGCAGAAATCAGACGAATGATACCCAGTCAGGTGTCCTTTCAATGAGAAAAAACACAGGATGACTCTTTTCCTTTGCAAAAGGTCACTGGCATATAAAACAGGAAATCACTGAAATGTTCGTGTCCGGTCTATATCTGTGAACATTTTCTATCCACAGTTGCAATTTTTTGTGAGTGGATACGCTAGTTGGAGACGATGTGTCACGTACCAAAATTGAGGTCGAGGTCAGAGGTCAAAGGTCACTGTTGCTTAAAATCAGGAAATCATTGATCATTGACATTTTTCTGTCTACAGTTCTAATTTTTGGTGAGTGGATTGGGGGGGGGACGATACGTTGCATACAAAATGTAGGTCGAGGTCAGAGGTCAAAGGTCAGTGCTCCAAGTGAAGTGAAAATGATTACTTGGACTTCAGTGAACACGGGAAAATATTACAAAGTGAAAGGACCACTAGAAATATCAATCTCGAATCCAGAGTCATTCGGTCCTGTTCTCCCTACAGACTCTGGTTGCACGGTCAGCATTACAGCTTCCCATTGGATAATGCATGAACGCATAGAACGTGGAACATAACGTAGACGTATCTGTGGAGATCCTGCATGTGACCCGACGTCACACAGGTCTTAGAGACACGTTTGAGAAATGACGTCGTCTGTTTGTATTGTTGCGATTAATTTTCAATTATGAGTCAAGGTCAAGGTCGAAGGTCATAGGTCACTGACCCCAAAATCAGAAAATTATTAAAAATAACTGTTGTTTTTGTGTCAGTAGATACATGAGGGGGACACGATGTGTCACATACCAAAATGTAGGTCACTCTGACCCCCAAAATCATGAAATTGTTAAAAATCATGATGTTTTTTGTGTCCATTGATACACATCCTCGCGAGCCAGTGTATCGATCGATCCGTTAGGATCGATACACTGGCTTAGTTAGTTACCGATATGAGTTCTGGATATATCTTGTCATTTGCAGAGCTTTATTAGAAGCCTAGGCCTGACAGCAAGAATATGATATCAACTTACCCATCCACTTCCTCATGAATTACCAGTATTGCATAGCCTGGCCTTATAGACCATTTCGATTTAGTTTTCACTCTGACTAACCTTAATAAAACTTTTGATTTTTACAGAATGTTGTTGAGAAGTACAGAATAAGATGAGCAAGTAACATTCCCCTTGGTGATCCTGACATCTGTTTACCCTGATAGACCAATAAGCGAAGAGAGGTGCTATAAAGATGTTATCCTGCAGGTGCCAGTTGCTCCAAGTGAAGTGAAAATGATTACTTGGACTTCAGTGAACACGGGAAAATATTACAAAGTGAAAGGACCACTAGAAATATCAATCTCGAATCCAGAGTCATCCGGTCCTGTTCTCCCTACAAACTCTGGTTGCACGGTCAGCATTACAGCTTCCCATTGGATAATGCACGAACGCATAGAACATGGAACATAACGTAGACGTATCTGTGGAGATCCTGCATGTGACCCGATGTCACACAGGTCTTAGGGACGCGTTTGAGATGTGACGTCGTCTGTTTGTATTGTTGCGATTAATTTTCAATTATGACGTTATGTCGGTGTTGTTGTTGTTTGACATTTCGCAAAGGATCACGGGACCAAGAATCTTGGCAAATCGAACGACCGTGTTACCAGGGGTCAGAGGAAGTGCGACCATTTTTTCTGCGACGGAAGTGACCCCTGGTGGCGAGGTTGTAGAAATATGAAACTGGAATAACCTACGAACAGAGATGGATTGTGTATGTTGAATTGCAGTTGTGTATACAATTACAGTGGTTTACCTGCAATTAGTAACTAAAAATCTTTCTTATCAGCTGTGTAATGAGATAGGTCTGTCACCCAGATCTTGTACGTCAACTATTTACCCCGCCTTCAGGAAGTTTGTTCTTGATACATGTATGTCCTACATGTAAACTGTGGCAACAAAGCTTAAGGGTACCACCATTTCATGTTACATCCATGTTGCGTTTGATGGACTGAAAATTACACTTGTTCATGGACTGTTTTATTAAAGTATTTGGTTTAATGTGTTTACATTAGGGTAGAATGGCGCCAGAATCATCCATTGTTAACTTGTTGGTTTGACATCTTATTCTCCAATGCACTGATATTTCAGGATCAAAGAACTGTATACCAATCTGAATGTAAATATATATTGAACATTTTACCACTGACTTCTTTTGTATAAACTAACATAAGTTGAATATAATAATCTTCCGTTACTTTCCACTCCATTTCCGCCTGTAATCCAGTTAATTTTTTATGCAGAAAAGGGCACGGAAACTGGATAGAAACCCGCTCTGTTTCTATTGTGGAAACCAAGAGAGTGTTACAGTTTTCAGCCAGTTTCAATCCTGTTTCCGGCCCACTTTCCACATAATTTCCGCTGCGGAATCTTGGCGGAAACAGCTTGGGAACTGTAACTCGTCCACTATTCCGCACCTCCGGAATCCTGGGTTCCGCTCAGTTTCCGCTTGGCTTGCTCCATGGTTTCCGCCCAGTTTTTGTCTTGTTTCTGTCCAGTTTACAATTTGGAAACTTAGTCGGAAAGTAGGCGGAAACTGGTTGGAAACCTTTTAAGGACGGTCTGTTTCCAACCTGTTTCCGTGTATTTTCCGCACAGCTCTATTTGGATATTTCATATTTCCAGCCCGTTTCCGCGCTGTTTCCAGTGCGGAAACCAGCAGAGTGTTACAGTTTCCAACCGGTTTCAATCCTGTTTCCGGCCCAGATTCCGCATAATTTCCGCCGGGGAATCTTGGCGGAAACAGCTTGGAAACTGTAACACGTCCACTATTCCGCACCTCCGGAATCCTGGGTTCCGCTCAGTTTCCGCTTGGCTTGCTCCATGGTTTCCGCCCAGTTTCTGTCTTGTTTCTGTCCAGTTTACAATTTGGAAACTTAGTCGGAAAGTAGGCGGAAACTGGTTGGAAACCTTTTAAGGACGGTCTGTTTCCAACCTGTTTCCGTTTATTTTCCGCACAGCTGTATTTGGATTTTTCATATTTCCAGCCAGTTTCCGCGCTGTTTCCAGTGCGGAAACCAGCAGAGTGTTACAGTTTCCAACCGGTTTCAATCCTGTTTCCGGCCCAGATTCCGCATAATTTCCGCTGTGGAATCTTGGCGGAAACAGCTTGGAAACTGTAACACGTCCACTATTCCGCACCTCCGGAATCCTGGGTTCCGCTCAGTTTCCGCTTGGCATGCTCCATGGTTTCCGCCCAGTTTCTGTCTTGTTTCTGTCCAGTTTACAAATTGGAAACTTGGTCGGAAAGTAGGCGGAAACTGGTTGGAAACCTTTTAAGGACGGTCTGTTTCCAACCTGTTTCCGCTTATTTTCCGCACAGCTGTATTTGGATTTTTCATATTTCCAGCCAGTTTCCGCGCTGTTTCCAGTGCGGAAACCAGCAGAGTGTTACAGTTTCCAACCGGTTTCAATCCTGTTTCCGGCCCAGATTCCGCATAATTTCCGCTGCGGAATCTTGGCGGAAACAGCTTGGAAAGTGTAACACGTTCACTATTCCGCACCTCCGGAATGCTGGGTTCCGCTCAGTTTCCGCTTGGGGTGCTCCATGGTTTCCGTGCAGTTTCCATCTTGTATCTGTCCAGTTTACAATTTGGAAACTATGCGGAAACTGAGCGGAAACTGGATGGAATCCGGTTGTTTCCACCCAGTTTCCGCCCTGTTTCCGAATTCGGAAACTGGCACATTTCACCCAGTGACGGGTCCCACCACCGACAACGGTAACGTTGTGATGGATATGAAAGTAGGTATGTACGGACTCTACGTCTACTCGGACGCAGTGGACAGCCATATTGTGGGCGATGTGAACACACCTCTGTTACGGGTGGTACCCATTAGAAAGAAGTATGGCGATCAAGTCAACCAGAGTTTCAACCATATACTCTACCTACCCGTACGACATACCGATATCAGCACGATCACGGTGGATATAAGAGATGACACGGGACACCCAGTCGCATTCGAACGAGGGAAAGTGGTGCTGACACTTCATTTCCGACAAGCCCGTTCTCCTCACTTCGTATAATGTACGTGCCTTACCAGTGCCATACGCCCGGCTATGCCGACTACTACAAGAAACAAACGGGCGGGAGCTTGCCCATCTTTAGCGGTGCACGCATGCAACGAGGTCACGGATTGGGGAACATACTGGGCAGCATTGTGAAAACGTTCTTGCCCTTGGTGACACGGGGTGTCAAAGCGGTGGATAAACAAGCGGTACGCAGTGGATTGCACGTGGCCGGTGATGTCTTGGGAGGCACAGCACCCCGACAAGCCTTCAATCGACGGGCTAAAGAAGCAGGCACCGTCTTGATCGCCAAAGCCCTTAAAAGACAACCACGGGTACAGCGAAGAGTCATTCGACGACAGACACACCGACGACGCACACCCCGGAAGAAGAAGAAGAGTAGGAGAGACATCTTCGCATAATGGCATTCATTCACTCCGAGTCGTGTCCGTCTACCAACAGTGAATTGGATTCGTGGACTATTCCACCCACCCAGACCAGTGTGGCCGAAGGACGTTGGGTAGAACATCGACCCCTGGCTAGCCTGACGGGGTCGGAACCCCTGGAATTTACCATTGAAAACAAAGATACGGCCTACCTGGATTTAGCCCACACCTACTTGTACGTGAAAGCCAAAATAGTGGACTCAGCCGGGGACCCCCTCGGGAACGATTCGGTAGTAGGCCCGGTGAATCTTTGGCTGCACTCCTTGTTCCATATAGGTCTGAACATAGGTCTGAACGATAAACTCATCAGTATGTCCACCAATACGTACCCGTACCGAGCCTACATGGAGACGCTGTTGTCGTACGGCGAAGATGCCAAAGAAATCACACTTGCAAGCCGCGCTGTACTTCAGGGATACACCCGGATACATGAATAGCGTCACCGCTACCAATAATGGGTTCGGCCATCGCAGACAGTTGACAGCCAATAGCAAGTCCGTCGATATGATGGGACGACTGCACGCCGATCTGTTCCTGCAAGACCGCTACATGATGAACGGTGTATCCATCAAGATCAAGTTGATCCGTTCCCCGCCCATGTTCGCCTTGATGGCCGATGGAGCTGCTGGTCCCCAATTCAAGATCATCATTGAAGATGCAGCCCTGTTTGTCCGTACGGTGGATTTGCAACAGGGGGTGTTGCTGAGTCACATGGAAGCCTTATCGAAAAAACCAGCCCTGTACCCCATCCGACGCGTACAGACCAAGGTGTTCTCTGTGCCAGCAGGTACGATGGTGGCCAATCGTGAAAATTTATTTCTAGGGGATCTCCCTAAACGTCTTACCCTGGCGTGTGTGACCAACACCGCTTTCAATGGACAGTGGAGTGAGAATCCGTTCCAATTTCAACATTTCAACCTCAACTTTTTGGCACTGCACGTGGCCGGCCATCAAATTCCAGCCCGCCCGGATTTTGGTAACCAAAACTATGTGCGGAGCTACCTGAACCTGTTTACAGCCACAGGACAAAACAACCAGGACGAAGGAAATAACATCACTCGACGAGATTTTGGCAAGGGGTACACGTTGTTCGCCTTCGACCTCACCCCCACCTTGGAACACGATCATCAACTGGCCTTGGTCAAGAAAGGAAACCTACGGCTGGAACTGCGTTTCGCCGTCGCTCTAGCCCAGACCATTAACGTGATTTGCTACGCCGAGTTTGATAACGTCATCAGCGTGGATCAGCAAAGAAACGTCCTGTGTGACTACGCCAGCTAGAGTCATGGATACAGAGCAGCTGATGGCCATACTCCAGCAAGATCCTCGGTACCCTTTCGAGGTGTGTTTCCACGCAATGTGTTTCCCACCCACTCCACCACCCCAGCAGCCTACATCCTGAATACAGACCCTGGGTCTCGACCCGGTGAACATTGGGTGACTGTGTACGTGGACACCCTAGGCCAAGGCGAATACTTTCATTCCTACGGACTTGCACCCCTGCATCCCGATTTGGTGAAATTCATGGACGTATCTACTACAGTGTGGCGTTGGAATACTCAAAGATTACAAGGACCCTTGAGTAGTGTCTGCGGACAGTACTGTGTGTTTTATCTCACTCACCGGAGTAGAGGACATTCTATGCAAACGATCGTACACATGTTTGATGATTATTGTCAAGCCGAAGACCGTGATGTACTCGTCTATGACTGGACTGCCTCTCGTTTTAATGTGCATGCTCCATTTCTCTGGTTAACTTAATTCAATGCACTGCGCAGTACTATTGTTTTTTATGTTATGACGTTGTTGTTCTGACGTTCATTGATGTTCAATAAAAAAAGATTCATGAAAAACACAAAATGATGGTTTTGACTTTTTTTATTTAAGTGATCAAGAAGGGTTAGACTATGTACAATAGAATACAGGTGGTATGTACAATAGAATACAAGTGGTATGTACAAAAAATCTGTCAGGAGTAGGATTCGAACCTACGTTCTGCATTTCGCAGACCAGCACAGTTAACCGGCGCCTTAGACCACTCGGCCATCCTGACTTTACAGTTTTTAACTCGTGTATCAAAAGTCATAGTGTTGGAAATTTTCACAAGTCCAGGTAAGTGGTACTGATGCCATCGGGAAGGACTTTCCGTTTCGGGTAAAAGAAAGTAAAGGCGTCTCGTTGCTGGATGTACGTCCGCATCTGGTGGTCCACCACACGAAATCCTTGGTTAGTTCCACTCGCACTGGCCTGGCTTTGCAGCACGTTCAGGTACAAGGCTTTGTCGATGTTGGGATCGCGCCGGTTCACCCCTTTGCAGCTAAACTTATTTTCGTCTCCCCCGTAACAGTAATACGTCTTGGAGGAGAGAGCAATCATAGCATCCCCACTCCACTCCAGCTTGAAGAGGCCCGGCGTACGCTTATCGTACTGGTAATGGTCACGTCGAGGTAGCCACTGGTCCCGTTCCACCTCATACTGTGCACGTAACTCAGGTTTCACCAGGGACTCCCAATCCGCATTAGAGATAGTCTTTTTAGCTAAAGTGATTTCATACGTGTTGTCATCGATGACCTCCACGGAGCGAAACAGAGGAGAATTCACTTTTTTGCGGGCTTGCGAGGTAGTACAGATGTTCACGTTCACGTGCTTATCCTGGTTCGTCACCGTTTTGCCATAATAGCCATTGCCCGTCAATTTCCACGATTCACCGATGATGGCCTTAATCGGGTCTTGATCACCTTGACGACGGGTAGACGTCACGATGTCAGCATTCTCCGCAAAACAGGCGTTGGGTACGTACTGTATCACTTGGTATATTTTCGTAATTTCCAGACCGTGGCTCATGTACCACTGTAGTAGCGGAGTGCCCAGCAAGATTTTCTCTGCCCACATACTGCCAATCAACATCCGTCGAGGTCGAGGTAAACACTCGTGTTGCTCAGCATAGGCCCCCATGGTGTCTCCAATATCATCCCGACCCACCAGCGTGTTCTTAAAGATGGGAGGGCACTGGGCGAAGAGAGGCTTGAGAGTGTCGGGAACATGCAAATCACATTCGACAAAGCCGTAGAGGTCCCCAGAACGAATGGCGTCGAACATCTGTGGCAGACTCAGGAGTCGCCGACGACTGAGCGGGTACTCGCGCTCTCTTAGGAAACGCCGTAAATGTGGCAGGGCCTGGCACATGGTGTGAAATTCACACTCCCACATATCGATAAGATGGTATCCTCTCTCTTTCACGTAATCGCCGTTCTCCTGCACTTCTTCCCGTAATTCTTCTGGTGTTTTTCCACGTCGTTCGTTGAAGCGTCCAGCGCTGAAATGGCATTCGTGGCCGTGCCAATAGCAACCGTAAAATTGGAATACGGTCGGTGTTCTACCCACCAGGGCAACCCATCGACGGGGAGTCGACGATCTCCTATGCGCTTCTCTGTGGCGTTGGTCTGATGGCGTATATAAATTCCCCGTCGATAGGCTTCCCAATCCAACCACTGGTCAGCCAGATGCTTGTAGGGAGTGCGTTGCGGTGTGAAATGCTGGCCTTCCGCCAACCAACGTGTATAATGTCCACTGGGCATAGGTTGGGCCAGAGACCACAGGTACAAGGCATTTGCATCGAAACCGATGATCTTAGCACAGGGTTTTCCACTGGGGAGAGTAGTGACGTCCTTCTCGTGATAACGGTGAAAAATAAGACTAGGTCCGCCCACGATGTTCTGCTTTAGACAATCATGCATGTCCGCATCTTTTTGCTGTATCAGCGAGAAGTACGTAGGACACTCTTGAAAAAGATGGCGAAGCGCCAGACCCGGTAAACTCAAGCACTCCTTGAAGATGTCGACGTGCATCTCACGACGAAAGAGTTGAACCATTTTCTCGGCCGCTTCCAGGAAAGGAACCACATCTAAGTTATTATACCATATCAGGAAATCTCGCAAGGTCTGCATGTGTTGATCGTTCCATACCTGCTGTAGTTCCCGGTACGTGTCTTCCGGACATTCCACTTGCTTCAAATCGTCAAAGAACGCATCCCGGGGTGGCAACTGTGTTTCCTCCAAACGGTCGAGCGTCGATATATACGTGTAAGGGAACCTCCCTTTGGTTTGTGCACAGTCATACGCCTTCACCCACTGATCATAGCTATAATTAGGAGCTAAGTAGTTCGGTACATCCAGGAAATGAAGTGATGTGGTAGTGAGGGCCATACGATTATTGATCTTCTTGATGACGGACTTGATGGTATTAGCCTGGGCCAAGTAGGGGTAGAGAAATTCCTTCACCATATTCAAGTCATATCGCCCCGAGTTGAAACCAAGCACCGGTAACTGGCCTTGGTATTGTAGGAAGCGCGCTTTCAATTTCTCCGCATACGGTTTAGGTAAAGGCACATCCTGCGACTGCATGGGTTCCGGCTGCGACTCCGACTCGGACTCGGACTCTTCATCGTCACTAAACGATACACCCGGTATAGGAATCCGATCGTCCAGCTGGCCCAGTACGTCCTGGAACTTGGACACCAACAATTCCGTACTGGCCGCACTGACTTCCTCTAAATACTCCATCATGCGGGTGATCAACTCATGGGAATCCCCGGTAGACACGAAACAGACCGGTGCAGCGTCATAGCCAGGTACGTTGCTGGAAATACTGACACTCAGGGGAATATGGCGCTGCGTCCACTGCGTTTTCGCTGAAAACATGTCCATGGGCTCCAACAGGGCCTCAAAATTGTAACACGGCCGGTAGGGAAAATAACGGTACTGCTCCGGTATGATAAGAGCCTCATCGGCCAGTTCCTCGAAAATAGTAGGCGTATTATGATACACACCACCAGGAAATTTTCGCTTCACACTGTTGTCACAACTCTTCTCGTGTCGATGTAAGTCGGTGGAACGGTGAAACACCCGATGGCATTGGGCACAACTGTAGGACTGGGCGTACAGGCTCATATTGTAGATCAGCGAAAAATGACTCACGCCATTGTGATCGAAGACATTGACTTTCATCGTAGAAGCATACCGTTCTGTTGAACGACGAACCAATTCAGCCACAAATGTATCCTCCTCGCATCGTAATCGGTATACAAAGATATTGATGTTGAACAGTGTTTCCACGTCATCCAAATTCTTGAACGTGACTCCACGCAAGTGCCGCTCATTCAAGTCTTGCGCCTGTAAATACTGTTCCCAATAGTCATTGGCCACTCTGTCACAAGCCTGGGGATTACACTCGTCCAGATGCACGGCCAAACACCGAAACAGACATTTCTGGTCTTTGTAGGGTCCATTTGCCCATCCCGTTAATGCATACAGTCCGGGTCGATGAAGCAGCCAAGGTGGTAGTAGTACAGGAGCACCGATAGGATGATCTCTCATTTTCGTGACGAAAAATGTGACGTTGGTCACCATTTCCACAAGCCATTTGGTATTGGGGTGTTGCAACCGGGCCCATTCCAATGGGTCCAACGTAGTCAGTTGGTCGATGAGTGGCTCCAGAGAAATGGCATCCGTCACCGTGAACGGCTGGTCAAACACATAGGTATTATTGCTGGGATAATAATACCGCACCTGGTCCGTCTCCTTGTGCCGTAAAATGTAACCGAATGTCATATTCAACTTGAACGCTGTCACCTGATCTGTGAAAATGTTCTCGGCATAGGTAGACAGATACGTGAGGTCCTGCAGTCGATAGTTATACAAGTCCATTAGACGACGGTTGCGGTGAAAAAAATGGCGTATGGTAGCCCAGTGACGTCGATAAATGTCACTCACACGCTCGTCTTGGGGTAAGACTTCAACCGGAGGTGCTGCTGGGTCCAATGGAAAATCTTCTCCACGTCTCATGCTTTCTCTCCTCCTCTCGTCAGAACAAGCTGGTAGGCAGGCAGGCAGGCAGGCAGGCAAGCAGGCAGGCTGGTCAAGCAGGCAGGTAGGTGAGAGAGCTCCGTGGGGTAGTGCAATGAATACACCAAACCACTAAAAATCTCCTCCTTTTATACGTTTTTCTACAACAATTTTCCAAAATGGCGGCTCCAAAATGGCGGCTCCAAAATGGCGGGCGTCTCTGCCATTGTGGGGAAAAACCCCAGACAAACACAAACAAGTCTGGACATGTCCAAAGGTCACGCCTCATTCACCCAAACCGGAAGTGACGTCATATGCAAATTTCTGAGGTCAAAGGTCAATATGAGTCGATTTACGCATTGTATACTACTGTCGGAAAATGCTGGCCAAGGGAGTCATTGAGCCTACAAATAGGACATGGGCATCAATATTTGTCCTAAGAAGGATGGAACCACACGTTTCTGTATAGATTACAGGAGGAGTAATGATGTAACAGTCAAAGATGCATATCCATTACCCCGAATTGACGAATGTTTGGATGCTCTAGTTGGATCACAGTGGTTCAGTTGTATGGATCTGAACTCTGAATTTTGGGAAATGCCAGTCTCTGAGAAAGACAGAGGCAAGACGATCTTTACTACCTATCGGGGCTTGGCCCGCCCTCTGTACATGTCACTCAACACATATGTGTAGGTTTATTGTTTCCGTGGGAAATTTAAGATGTATGACGTCGGATTTTACAGGTTAGTTTTTCTTGGTATCTTGCATTTACCAGGTTACCCCATGTTAAAGAGTTTACTCCATCAGACGTCCATGATACTCATCCATTAACATCAGATGAGTTGCTTGAGCTGACTTGTCATCACATCTTCGGAGATAGCGTATCCAATTCCGCGTAAGCCGGTGCTAGGGGTCGTGTGGATACTTCATATTCTCCACATGAACATCTGCAATAAAAGCGCGGCTGAGATACTAAGGCTACGTCCGAGAATCCACCGTATTCTCGGGTCTGAATGTTGGGTGTCGACGATTACTTTCCTGTAGAGTCATATGGTTGCTTTTTAGTCGCCAGACGTCGTAAATTTTCCCCACCTATTGCATATCGCTCCAATTGCACCAGTTTACTGTCATGCCTTTGTACATGTCACTCGACAAATATATGTAGGTTTATTGTTTTGGTGAAAAATTTAAGCAACACGACGTCGGGCATTACAGGTTAGTTTTTCTGGGTATTCTTGCATTTACCAGGTTACCCCATGTTGAGAGTTTACTCCATCCGACGTCAACGATGCTCATCCATTAACATCACATGAGTTGTTTGAGCTGATCTGCCATCACAGCTCCTGAGCTAGCGTACCTAATTCCGCTGAAGCCGGTGCTAGGGGCCGTGTGGATACTTTATAATCTCCACATGAACAGCTGCAATAAAAGCGCGGCTGAGATACTAAGGCTACGTCCGAGAACCCACCTTATTCTCGGGTCTGAATCTTAGGTGCCGAGGGATGCTTTCCTGTAGTGTCATATGGTTGCTTTTTAGTCACCAGACGTCAATTTTTCCCACCTATTGCATATCGCTCTAATTTATTACCGGTATATGGCAGGATTTAGTCCCCGAGGCCCGCCCTCTGTACATGTCACTCGAAAAATATCTGTAGGTTTATTGTTTTGGTGGGAAATTTAAGCCGAATGACGTCGGGCATTACAGGTTAGTTTCTCTGGGTATTCTTGCCTTTACCAGGTTGCCCCATGTTGAGTCGTTTACTCCATCCACGTCCACGATGCTCATCCATTAACATCACATGAGTTGTTTGAGCTGATCACTCATCACAGCTCCCGAGCTAGCGTATCTAATTCCGCTTAAGCCAGTACTAGGGACCGTGTGGATACTTCATAGTCTTCACATGAACACCTGCAATAAAAGCGCTCCTGAGATATTAAGGCTACGTCCGAGAATACACCGTATTCTCGGGTCTGAATATTAGTTGCCGAGGGATGCTTTCCTGTAGTGTCATATGGTTGCTTTTTAGTCACCAGACGTCGCAATTTTTCCCACCTCTTGCATATCGCTCCAATTTATTACCTGTGTATGGCAGGATTCTGCTGGTTGACTGTTAGTCCCTGAGGCCCACACTCTGTACATGTCACTCGACAAATATATGTAGGTTTATTGTTTTGGTGGGAAATTTAAGCCGTATGACGTCGGTCATTACAGGTTACTTTCTCTGGGTATTCTTGCATTTACCAAGTTACCCCATGTTGATACGTTTACTCCATCCGACGTCCACGATGCTCAACCAGTAACATCACATGAGTTGTTTGAGCTGATCTTTCATCACAGCTCCCGAGCTAGCGTATCTGTGGATACTTCACAGCTGCAATAAAAGCGCGGCTGAGATACTAAGGCTACGTCCGAGAATCCACCATATTCTCGGGTCTGAATGTTAGATACCGAGGGATGTTCTCCTGTAGTGTCATATGGTTGCTTTTTAGTCACCAGACGTCGTCAATTTTTCCGACCTCTTGCATATCGCTCCAATTTCGGATTAGCGAATTCACCATCAACATTTGACCGACATTTGATAAAGGTTTCAAGTTTTAGTGGACAGATGCGAGTCAAACTGCCTTCCAAACACTTAAATATGCTCTCACAATAGCACCGATATTATCATACCCTATTCCTGGGTCACAGTTCATCCTTGACGCAGATGCGAGTGACCCAGCAGTTGGTTCTGTTATATCACGGGTACAGGAGTGTACAGAGCATGTTATTGCTCATATGAGTAAAGCCCCAAGTAAGCTAGAGAAGATATGAAACAGGACACTTTGCACGATGGTTACAAGAGTTAGGTACTTATGATTTACAGGTTGTGCACAGAGCAGGACGCACTCATGGTAATGCAGATGCGCCGTATCATAACCCATGTAATTACAAGAGTCTAGTCCGTCATTCATAATCCAGCCGTCGTCCATTAGAGAATATCCGCGTCCATAATCCAAAGACCTATTCCATTTTCCACATAACAGTATTAGCACCAAATTCAAAAAGACAATCATAGTATACATAAACATAGGCTTGTTTCCTGCAAGAGAGAGAAGTTGTCACAGTTTTCAATAGCGCGCTGAAAAGACATCGATGATAACCAAAATATCAAATCCGTATCGCTGATCAGTATTCTTAATCCATAATATTCGTTATAGAGTCGTCATCTAAAAAAAAGATGTATCTCAGTCACGCTTTGATTGTGACTGTTCAGACTTGCATCACACAACAAAAGGGAAATGGTGAATCTGGTAATAAAAGCAGTTTTAATGGTCCTCACATGTCTAATACAGAGGTTCGGCGTTCTTACTTGCGCGAGGTTCATCCGATGCCCTCTATTCAAACTATAAGAGTAACAACTCGAGCCAAGCGAGCAGTGGATGCAGATGGTTTGAAGATAAATCACATGTCTCTTGAAGGATAGAGTCCCGCGGAGATTCGACTTTTACAGCTTGAGGATATAAACGTAGGGCCTATCTTGTTAGCCCTGAAGGAGGAAGGCAAGCAACCTGAATGGTCAACAATATCTCACAAATCTTTCTGAAATTATTATGGAGGAACTGGGATCGCCTTGAACGCCATGGAGGCATGCTGCTATGGAAATGATTTGATGGTAATGATAAAGTCACATACCAGCTCATCGTTTCAGCATTTCTGAAGGGAAATGTTGTTCAGCATCATCATGATATTCCTAGCGCTGGACACATTCATTCTGATCAAGTTAGCAACTTGGTGACCCAATTATTTACGGACTTGTGTGCCCTATTGTGGCTAGACAAGACCCGAACATCAGCATACAGTCCACAAGCAGATGACAATGCTGAACGATTCAATAGGAATGTGGCAAGAATGCTGACCATGTAATGTAAGGAGAAACAGCGCAGATAGGATGAGTGTAGGGCTACAGACAGCCCTACAGGCACATCATATTTAGATCTATATCTCTATAAAAATGAAGCGGGCATTCTCTCTCGTCGGCTTTATGACAAAAGAGATGATTACAATTTCGACATCGTAAACTATCCCTTTCTGGACAGTAATATTCCAGTGGGACCTGCATATGGCGTATACATATCTCGCTTAGTAGCATTTGCTAGATCCTGTGTTAAATGTGACGATTTAATCAACGTCACAAAACATTGTTGCAGAAACTTATAAAACAGGGCTATTCCACCAAGCGCCTCCACTCAAAGTTTCTCAAATTTGGCGATACATATCGCATGCTGATAGCAAAATACGAACGTAGCGCGCAAGATCTATGGCGCTACGTTTCGTAACTTGTGTCTAATTCCGCTTAACCCGGGGCTAGGGGCCGTATGAACCCATGTACTTCAAGATCCTCATGGTATTCATATGAACAGCCACAGTCAAAGCGTGGCTGAGATACATCATTCTTTAGATGACGACCTTACAACGAATATTATGGATTAAGAATACTGATCAGCGATACGGATTTGATATTTTTGGAATATCATGATGTCTTGCCGGCATCATTGAAAACTGTTGACCGCTTCTCTCTTGCAGGAAACAAGCCTATGTTTATGTAAACTATGATTGTCTTTTTGAATTTGGTGCTAATACTGTTATATGGAATATGGAATAGGTATTTGGATTATGGACGCGGATATTCTCTAATGGACGACGGCTGAATTATGGATGACAGACTAGACGCTTGTAATTTTAACCTGTGTATGCCTGGATTCTGCTGGTGGACAAGTTGTCCCCGAGGCCGGGCCCCTGCACACCCAACACTCATAATGGATACAACGGAAAGAAAAAATATTAAGACAGACCCGTGGAACCTTAGTGCAGATTTCTCGGCCGAGTCTCTAATAGTTCCAAATGCACTTTTTCAAGACCTTTTTCAATCCAAATGACAGATATATGTCTGACAGCAAAGCAAGGCCACGGCATCAAACCTTGTAATATTGCGCTTGATGATTGTTTAGCACCGAATTCTACATGTAATAAGTTCAAAATTTCTAAGTGTGGACATCGTGGATGTCTCACGTGTCCACTCTTTAATACTTCAGCTTCATTTAGTTCCGCGTTAACTGGTAACTCATATTCTGGTAACTCGTATGTTGATCTTAGTTGTTCTACTACAAACTGTATTTATTATGTCTCCCCCAACTATGTTGGGGGGAGACATCTAGTGTTTGTGCTGTCTGTCTGTCTGGATGTCTGGATGGATGGATGGATGTCTGTCCGTCCCCTTGCCTTGTCTGCAAGATATCTTGAGAACTACTGGATGGAATTTCACCAAACTTGGATGAAAGCTTCATTGGGATAGCCCCCTCATTTGATTAGGTTTTGGTGCATGTGCGTGCATTCATCCGTGTCCGGTGTCCGTCCGTCCGTCCATCTACTTGTACATGTATATACAGGCCTTGTCTGCAAGATATCTTGAGAACTACTGGACGGAATTTCACTCCACTTGGATGGAAGCTTCAGTGGGATAGCCCCCTCATTTGATTAGGTTTTGGTTTGTGTGTGTGCATTCATCCATGTCCGGTGTCCGTCCGTCCGTCCATCTACTTGTACATGTATATACAGGGCTTGTCTGCAAGATATCTGGAGAACTACTGGACGGAATTTCACCAAACTTGAATAGCCCCCTCATTTGATTAGGTTTTGGTGTATGTGGGTGCATTCATCCGTGTCCAGTGTCCGTCCATCCGTCCATCTACTTGTACATGTATATACAGGCCTTGTCTGCAAGATATCTTAAGAACTACTGGACGGAATTTCACCCCACTTGGATGGAAGCTTCAGTGGGATAGCCCCCTCATTTGATTAGGTTTTGGTGTGTGTGCGTGCATTCATCCATGTCCGGTGCCCATCCGTCCGCCCATCTACTTGTATATACAGGGCTTGTCTGCAAGATATCTGGAGAACTACTGGACGGAATTTCACCAAACTTGGACGGAAGCTTCATTGGGATAGCCCCCTCATTTGATTAGGTTTCCGTGTATGTGGGTGCATTCATCCGTGTCCGGTGTCCGTCCATCCGTCCATCTACTTGTACATGTATATACAGGCATTGTCTGCAAGATATCTTGAGAACTACTGGACGGAATTTCACCCCACTTGGATCGAAGCTTCAGTGGGATAGCCCCCTCATCTGATTAGGTTTTGGTGTGTGTGCGTGCATTCATCCATGTCCGGTGTCCGTCCGTCCATCTACTTGTACATGTATATACAAGGCTTGTCTGCAAGATATCTTGAGAACTACTGGACGGAATTTCACCACACTTGGGTGGAAGCTTCAGTGGGATAGCCCCCTCATTTGACTAGGTTTTGGTGTGTGTGCATGCGTTCATCCGTGTCCGGTGTTTCCTTCCGTCCGTCCATCTACTTGTACATGTATATACAGGCCTTGTCTGCAAGATATCTTGAGAACTACTGGACGGAATTTCACCACACTTGGGTGGAAGCTTCAGTGGGATAGCCCCCCTCATTTGATCATATTTTGGTGTGTGTGCGTGCATTCATCCATGTCCGGTGTCCGTCCGTCTACTTGTACATGTATATACAGGGCTTGTCTGGAAGATATCTGGAGAACTACTAGACAGAATTTCACCAAACTTGGATGGAAGCTTCATTGGGATAGCCCCCTCATTTGACTAGGTTTTGGTATGTGTGCATGCGTTCGTCCGGTGTCCGTCCATCCGTACATCTGCTTGTACATGTATATACAGGCCTTGTCTGCAAGATATCTTGAGAACTATTGGATGGAATTTCACCAAACTTGGATGGAAGCTTCATTGGGATAGCCCCCACATTTGATCAGGTTTTGGTGTATGTGTGCATGGATTCACCCGTGTCCGGTGTCTGTCCATCCGTTCATCTACTTGTACATGAAAATACAATGAAAATCGCTTCTTTGTAATTAATATTTTTAGATACGCAGCTTTGTTTAAGATACTTATTGCTACATTAATTTTATAGCACTTTCCCTTAAATTATGTGCCCATTCAAGGCAAGGTGAGAGGTTGGGGGAGACGTATGTTTTTGCTCAAAAAAACAACCAGCATAGGCTTCATGCCGGAGCGGCAACTCAAGGGTCAAAGCGGAACCTCTAGTTTAGTTTCCTGTAAGAAGTGTGGTCAACGGTATGTTGGCAAGACCACCCAAAGACTCCATCTTAGGGTGAACGGTCACAGAAAATCCGTTAGGAAAAAGCAATTGCTTATAGGTAAACATTTTTCTGGACCCGACCATGGCTGGGATAACTTTAGTATTCGTCTATCCATCTACTAAGGATTCCCCCTTTGGATTTGAGAGAAAAATCCGAGAGCGGGAATTATTCTGGATGCTAGAACTTGGGTCAGTGTTTCCGTTTGGTATGATAATGTCAGTGGGTTCGGCAATGCTACAAACCGCCGTTCAAATATATTCAACATTATCCAACTATTTAAACCCCATCAACGGAGATATCGCGGCCATGGTTGGCGAAAGTTTAATAGTTCGATGATTCATGATCATATCACTTTAAATTACTTAGTGGGTTTAACTAACACACCCAATAGTATACATAGCTTACGTACAGTTCTGTATGCGTTACCTCTCAGAGCTTTAGATCAAATAGCCAGAGATATACAACAATCTGCGTCTTCAGGAAATATAATACCACCAAAAATCAGTAAAGTATGTCAAGATATAGCGTATTTTCGGTTGTATCGTCCAGTGAACATAATCGAAACCTCTCAAGATCGGCTTTTCTTGAAACTCAACTACTTAGATAAAGGACTGGACATCATTAATTTACCTCGAATCCTGAATGATCCAGAGGTACGCAACGCTGTACCAAACTATTTTAAGTTCACAGAACCTCCTTGCATTTCGTATAAGTACACTAAATCTATAGCCACCAAAATATTCAATTACTCCAATGCTGTCAAGGAGTTTGACTGGAACTTATACACGTCAGGAGGCTATAGTTGTGATTGTGAATCGTCGAACTTTATCTATACACCATGCAAACATACTGTGACTGGTGACCTTGATGTGGTGAGTGATAAGGATCTGAAATTACTCCTGATGAAAGGACCGAAATATAGAGAGCCAAGAAGAATAAATCTGAAGGCCGACCAGAAGATAGTCCTGTCTGCATTGGAACAGTACGTTATTGATTGGTCTAAGCGAGAAAAAGTTGAACCTACAGTACTCGCTGATTGGCTGGACCTCACCAAGAGCAAGGTCGTTGAAACAATCCGCCATATTGACAGAAGTACTCTTCCCCAAGCAAAACAAGTACTGAGAAACCTCAATTCGCAAGAAGTTCTAGCAAATCTCCAGAATAAATTCGTCATAGTCCCAGCAGACAAAGCTCCGAATAATATAATATTCATATGTAAATATTACTATTACCAGGTACTGGTTAAAGAATTGAGTGTAGACATATCTTCATCAAATACGTCTACTTACTCCCAAACTGCATTTACTCTGGAAGATTTATTTAACAATCACAAAAAGTTTCTCAGGGAAAGAGGTATTTGTCTTCCAATCAATCATAACGAGATACTAAAACTATACTGGACTCCCAAAATGCATAAATCACCATACAAAGCTAGATTCATAGCTGGTTCTAGGAGTTGCACCACCAAGCTTCTTTCAACCCTATTGACGAGGGCCCTTCAGGGGGTAAAAGCATTTTGGGAAAGGTATTGCGCCACTATTTCTAAGAACTCTGGCGTTGAATGTATGTGGATATTGAAAAACTCAAAATGTCTTACGGAAGAACTTGATGCTAAAGGTCACATACTGTACAGACATGTATCCACATGGGATTTCTCGACTCTCTATACTACAATCCCTCATCAGGACCTTATTGACCGTATAAGTTCATTAATAGTATCTGTGTTCAAGAAAACTGATCGTAGATATATTAATGTCGGACGCCATAAAGCATTCTTTAGCTCGACTACATACAAGAGATATCATTCATGGGATGTTTCTTTGTTTATAGAGTTGCTTGAATTTCTCATTAAAAATATCTATGTGAAATTTGGCAACACAATATATCAGCAGCATATAGGTATTCCAATGGGTACTAATTGTGCACCCCTGTTGGCCGACCTGTATCTGTTCTCTTATGAATATGACTATATGCAGGCGCTTTCAAAAACCGATCCATTCAAAGACCGTTCCTTCTCATTCACCAAACGCTATATAGACGATCTTCTCGCTGTGGATAATCGCTATATAAATGACGCAGTGAAGGATATATATCCACCTTCACTGGATTTGAAGAAAACTACAGACAGCCCTACAGGCACATCATATTTAGATCTATATCTCTATAAAAATGAAGCGGGCATTCTCTCTCGTCGACTTTATGACAAAAGAGATGATTACAATTTCGACATCGTAAACTATCCCTATCTGGACAGTAATATTCCAGTGGGACCTGCATATGGCGTATACATATCTCGCTTAGTAGCATTTGCTAGATCCTGTGTTAAATGTGACGATTTTAATCAACGTCACAAAACATTGTTGCAGAAACTTATAAAACAGGCTTATAAAACAGGGCTATTCCACTCAAAGTTTCTCAAATTTGGCGATACATATCGCATGCTGATAGCAAAATACGAACGTAGCGTACAAGATCTATGGCGCTACGTTTCGTAACTTGTGTCTAATTCCGCTTAACCCGGGGCTAGGGGCAGTATGAACCCATGTACTTCAAGATCCTCATGGTACTCATATGAACAGTCACAATCAAAGCGTGACTGAGATACATCATTCTTTAGATGACGACCTTACAGCGAATATTATGGATTAAGAATACTGATCAGCGATACGGATTTGATATTTTTGGAACATCATGATGTCTCGCCGGCATCATTGAAAACTGTTGACCGCTTCTCTCCTGCAGGAAACAAGCCTATGTTTTGAATTTGGTGCTAATACTGCTATATGGAATATGGAATAGGTCTTTGGATTATGGACGCGGATATTCTCTAATGGACGACGGCTGAATTATGGATGACGGACTAGACGCTTGTAATTCACCAGGTCCTATAGAGCATCTAAGCATTCTGCCACAGTGAAATCTCCCAACACGATGGTATTTGAAAGGGAAGTTAGTTAGCCCATGAAGGCTATGATTGGTCGCCCTCAGGTTGATGAAGAAGAACACAAATACCCAGATGGATATATCATTGAGCTCCAAGCCACCTTGAAGGAAATTTATGAATTTGCTCGTCATACCTCTAAGACCAGGGCTGACTACCAGAAGGCAAAGTAGAACTTTCTTAAATCTGGACAACCTGGCTGGGTGTATGTTCTTGCAAAAGAAGAAAGGGGTGCGCGACAAACTTACCGGTATATTGAAAGGACCTGGGGTCGTCTTAAGAAGGACTGATGACGTGAATTACCTACTGAAAAGTGGCTCAAAAGAGGAGCCTAAATCTATCACACTGACCACCTGATGCAATATCAAAGACGGAATCCACCATCTTGGTATAAGAGGGTGCCCAAATAAACAGTTGGAAATGAATGGCACCCAAAATCTTCGGAACATGCATGCTGGATATGAGCTAAAAAACCATTTGATGGCAAACATCCATCGAGCCATGAAGGTAATCTGTCCCTTTTGTGATTCGATGAATAAAGTAGGTACACAGCGAGAAATCGAGTTTGCGGAGCTAATTATCAATTTTCATTTCAAACTAATGAAATTAGGATGTTTTCCTCTTATTTCTATTTTAGCTGGCCATTTCAAGGTTGGCCTGCGACACCAGAATTTGACCTGCTTTTAGCCATTCGCAGTCCGTCAATTTGAGCCCTGCCAACACCACCAACTGACAACAAAGTAGCTTTTGCAGTCCACAGAATCCCAGATGCATCGGAGAAGCAGACTGGTGCGTGTTTGTGTGCATTTTTGTCTTCAAGAAAGGCGTCAAACATTTGCGTACACTTCGCCATCCATAAGATTACCGCGTATAGATGACCCAGACCAAGTTCCGTTCCGTCGATTCAGGGCCCATTGGGCACCAATGGTCTTCTAGTTCAAATTCAACTCTGTGCTCTACTAGGTATTATTCCCGCGGTACTTCGGACAAGACAGAGGCATCCAGTCCTGTCCACAAATATTGATAGGGTCTTTAGTGTGTTAGCTACTTCCTCTTTTGACATGGAAGGGATATCCCCCAGTAGTTGTTCTATGGAGTTGCCCATGCGCCCTGATGATTGAAATAATTTCATCCTTATCTCCTCTCTCCACAGGTCGTAAAGTGGGCAGTACAACAGGAAGTGTGTGGTGTTCTCATTATTCTTGCCACACTCGCACAGGGGTGATGGTACTTTTCCAAGCTTGTGTTGTTACTCAATGCGCCTGTTGTACCTAGTCGTGGCGTCAGCCCGACGAGCAGGAGCAGGTGGAACAGTGCTTTGGCGGTTGACGGGGCGTTCTATTGCCTCTGCCATTTGACCACATTACACCATGCCGGAACATTCGAAGACAAGCTAGCATAAACAGCATGCATATTTCAACTTCAGAATGGTTTAACTCTCAGAATGTATCGGCAAAAAATTGATAACTCACTCGGTTGGTCAGTATATATAACATTTTGGCTCGTCAAAATGGGTAATTGGAACTAGGCAAGATCTACATGTAACCTTAGCTCAAAGTACTGGTGCTATTCTATATTTAGCTTACATGTACACGAATGTATCTTTTCAGCCTGTACTGCCTCACTGGTCGTTGTCTTTGGACTTTTAGCTGGTAGCCAACTTTCTGATCATTATTCCCGTTCATATTTAAATCACCGGCTCTGGAGTGTTTATTTCTGTTCACATTTAAATCACAGACACCAAGGTGTTTCCTATTCCCCGTGTTTTTGCCATGGTGCATGGTTTGGCCAATCTATTTAATGCGTGCCGGCTTGACTTCACCGTCCAGCCTGCACTGACCAGTCAAGAGATGTTTGCGTACATGTAGGAATTTTAAAGTTTCCCACCCACCCGCCCCATAATAAGTCATTAGTAGTCGTGTTAGGGCGGGTTTAAATTGGTGGCCAGGTCACCGCTATTGCTCATGCGTTCTGGTACAGGTACTTGATATACCTGTATTCTTCAGTGTTTTTCATTTTCGTCACATGTACAAAATTAAAGTTTTGGACATTCCTAACTCAGACGCATGTAGCAGTGGTGCTGACCTGGCCTCCCATTTTACCCCAAATTCCACCACGTTCTTTACATTCCGCTTGCATATTGCGTATTTTACCATGTCTATGCGTAGCATTTTTATCCATACAAATTTTATGGATCTTAATAAATTGTTTGTGTATTAATATACAGGTGTTGTGTGGTTTCTTGCCGGTACACTCTAATTTAGATCAAATTTCCCGCTGTTGGGAAATCAGGTAAAATTGACTTGTGCTTTTTTGCGGAGCACAGCCACCCGAAAGTCATCTATGGAATTTCCAGGTAGGTTGAAATGGTCTCCGATAGGTTTGTGGTCGTTGTCATATCGGATGTCAAACTTGTGTCCGTTCATGCGTTGGCGGAGTGCCTGGCCGGTCTGTCCAATGTACACGGCTGTGGGGCAATGGGGGTACGTAATGGCATATACAACATGCCATGTTGGAATTTTTGGAACATCATGATGTCTTGCCGGCATCATTGAAAACTGTTGACCGTTTCTCTCTTGCAGGAAACAAGCCTATGTTTATGTATACTATGATTGTCTTTTTGAATTTGGTGCTAATACTGTTATATGGAATAGGTCTTTGGATTATGGACGCGGATATTCTCTAATGGACGACGGCTGAATTATGAATGAAGGACCAGACGCTTGTAATTGGTAGATGTACAGCTGAAGGAGCCTTTGACGGTAAATGAGGCGTTGTTGGGGCCCTGAATGGTGATGTCGGAGATGATATGAGGGCACAGTTTACATCCGGGTTTGTTGCAAGGAAATGTCCCACGTGGGTTCGTCTGTATTAGGTGCCTGGCTGCTAACAAGTTGTTTCTTCAAGTTGGGGGGCTGTTTGTAGGCAAGGATTGGCTTGTTGGGGATGGATTCTTTCAAGCCGTCATCTTCCGCTAGTATGGGCTGGAGATCGTTGATGACACGTTGCAGGGGACGGAATCTGGGGCTGTAAGTGAAGACAAGTGCTAGTCGGTCTGATTTGGTCTTGGGTTGATAGCGTAGTAGATTCTCCCGGGGTACATGCTAGTCTCAAAGGTGCTACCTTTTGTTTATTTGTCTTGATTTCTTTTTGAAAATATAAATTTAACCAATCAGTGCTTCAGTACTGGAGAATATCCATTAATCCACTGGATGATCTATAAAAATCCATTACACATACCTCAAGGATCACAATAGCTCTATTGTATCTACATACACACCACAGTAGTGAATGGATCAGAGCCTTATGGAACAGGATCCTAGTTTTATAAACCCACAAATTTATGCATGTCGCTGCTATCAATAAATGGTTCAGGACTGTCACGGGGCCATATATTTATTACTTGACCGCGGTGTTTGTTTGAAACTTCCAGTATCGTAAAGTATTTATACCTAGGAGGTTAAACCTTCTGCTAATTAGGAACATTCACATAACGTGTTGTTGAGGAATCTGTAAATTTTGTTTTGCGTTGTACTGCTCAGTACACCCGAGAGATCTGAGAGTTACATTTTCTAAAGTGTGCGTAATTAAATGCTGTATAGTGTTTCCAATTGTATATAAACTCTTGTATTTTTACAGGTAACGTCGACTGTTTGAACCATACAGAAATTGCTATGGTACGTGTCTCACGTGCGTGCTCCTGTACTGGATCAAGTCAAAGGACTGCATGGACTCTGATTATTGCTCTAATGAACTATATATCTTATTGTTTAAATGTACATTTCCTTACAAGCAATTATCACTCTCAACACTACTTAGTTATTATGTCATATAAACTAAAGTGAATAACCATCTCGCACAGTAAATAATATTTATAGATATTCGAAACAAGCTGCCTTGTGTTGGTTTGCTGCTGTATATGTTACCCAGGACATTTTTGGGGGCTTGTCTCATGGGTTGTGAGAAAATGGTTGGAATTGTTGGTACATTTTTCAAGCTAATTGTATATATGTAAGTAAGCATTTTCTATTGAACCGTTAGTCATCATATGCATCTCCTATTGTTTTAATAAACAAGAAAGATAGTACTTGTCGTTTTAGTGTGGATTATCTTAAGACAAACCGGGTTTCTATTTTCAACGCTGAACCCATAGCGAGTCGCGAAGAAATGTATGCAAAATTATCGAGTACATTCTTCAGTAAAATCGATCTTACAAAGGGATACTGGCAGGTTCCAATGGAGCCAGAATCTAAGGCAAAAACAGCCGTTATCACACCAAACAGGCCAACTCAATTTCAGGCTATGCCATTCGGTTTGATTAACGCCCCTGCAAGCTTTAGCCGGATGATGAGAAAGTTATTGCTTAGCTTGAATAACACTGTCAATTATATCGATATTTTCGAACATTTGGGAGAAGCACATGCTGGCGGTTAGGTTAGTGTTGAGGTTACGCAAAGCCAATCTGATGGCGTGAACAACAAACTGTTTTCTTGGTTTTCTGAGTCTGGAGATTGTAGGAGATATCGTTGATGAAGGTATTGTAAAACCACAACCAGAAAAGTTGAACACGCTGTTAAGCGTGGTTCGTCCCAAGACTAAAAAGCAGTTAAGATCGTTTCTAGGACTCGCTAATTACTATTGGAAGTTTTGCAAATTATTCCAAATTTTGCAGCTATCCCAGTTCCGCTGACTTATTTGCCCAAGAAAGGGTTGCCTAACAATATCGAATGGGTTCAAGGTCAGGAAAACGCTTTCAGGTCACTGAAATTACATCTGTCAAGGCCACCTATTTTGCATCTATCTAAGTTCGATGTGCCATAAACTTTACAGACAAATGCATCTGATATCAATGAGTGTTTCTTCTCCAAGAGAGCAATGGAGAGAGGTTCCCGATCGCGTATGCGAGCAAAAAACTGTCAATTTGTGAGAGATCATATTAAGCAATAGAACAGGAGTGCTTTAGCTATAATTTGGGTCATCCAAAAGTACCAAATATATTTGTACTGCAGAGTTTCTGCTTGAGGTAGATTCACCAGCCTTTAGTGTATTTTGATAGAGCAAATGTGGCCAACACTAGAATTATGCGCTGGTCTCTTTCACTACAGTCCTATAGGTTTCGAACCAGGGCAATCAAGGATTCTCAAAATGTGAATGCGGATTATTTAATCAGAAATCCATCTAATTGGAGTTATACCTCTAGTAGAAAGTAGTTGTGAAAAAGGTATTTTTCAACTTGCAATGAAAGGCATGTCACGGGGTCATTTATTTATGACTTGACCACAACAGGTTTGTTTGAAACTCCCAGTAAAGTATTTATACCTAGGAGGTTAAACCTTCTGCTGATTAGGAACACTTACAGAACATATTCTGTGGAGTAATCTGTAAATGTTGTTTCGAGTTGTACTGCCGAGTACACCCAAGAGATCTGATGATAGTTATGTTTTTATTTATGTGCGTTATTAAGAATCTAAGGACCATATTTGAGGTCTAGGCTGCAGGATGATCATCCTATAACAGCATTGGAGTAGACTTGAAAAATCTTTAATAATAGTACTTATCCATTCCCACAATTTGCCCCTTGTACTGTTTATGTGTCCATCTCTAAATAGTTTCAAAACGTTGGAGCAAGGATCGGAAATTTAGAAATTTTTTATCAGTAAGTTGATCACATGATGAATTTTTGCGAGAATACTCGAACTCTTTGCTCCATTACGACGCTATATGACATCCCATTCTAAACCATACAGGCTTTTCTAGGCTGTCCCATAGACCGGTCAATTATCAGGTACAAATCTATTGGAGGGCAATTGTCACAGGTCTATTATTTTTTGTTACTTTTACAGTGACCAATAATTTAGCATGTTTAATATTTCCTGAAATAAAATATTTTTGAGGGTAATTAATTAATAAGGCATCAAATGGCGTTACCATGGGGCAATGGCAGTAAGCCAACATGGGGCATAGAGTTAAATGTATAAGAATTTGTAAATCTGGCTATAATTCACTGGAGATATTGTGATAAAGATGAAACCTGTCAAATTTGGACCGAGACGGATGACAACAACGATACAATGCTCTTAGTTCTCACTTGTAAGCAGGGTGGTTAATCAGTATATCATTTTGCAGTATCAGGCGACTTCAGCATACTACCGGTTTCCTATGATGAATTATGGTACAACAAAATTCTTGATAATTTCTTACATTCACATTTTATTTGATTTGTTTTTTACACAAAATTCATATTCTCTCTAATTTACTGGCATACGTAATCTTTGTTCATCCATGAACAATAATTTGACTTTGTTTACAGAAATACTGGCATTATATTAAACAATAAAGACGTCAACATACCATATTAAGACATACTATCATCGTAAAAAACATTGGACATAAATGCTGATGAATCATTATTTGGTAAGTTTTCATATCAGGACACTCAGATTAGCTGTACATGTAATATAAAACAATCATAGGGCTCACCAATCCAGACACCATGAGTAATCACAATTTTGAATGAAGAGATCGGCAAATGGTGAAACAAAGTTGAAAAAATCTATGTATGCAAATTTTGATCCGTTTAGTTAGTTACCCATAGAATTTGAGGGGTTCCCTCCAAATCAAACCAATCAGTGAGCAAGTTCACCCCACTCATTTTTCCGATCCACTGTGAGGTTTGAGTGATTGATTTTAACTTCATCACTGGCCAAACTACCTCTGATGTCGGAGCAAAAACTGCAGTCTTCATAAACCAACATACTAATTCAAAACAATCGCAGGGGATCAAATATGCGAGATTGTATAATACAGGCAACGATGCGAGAATGGGTTTGAATCACCAAGAAGTCCAGGTAAACCCTCAGAGAGGATTTAGGGTTCAAGCAGACTTGTAAGGATGGTTTTCTCCATCAATAATGATTTATATAATGCAATAATATAAATTACACCTCAGTTGCATGTATAGGCTTACTTACATTAATCTTGTATATGCATGTATATATGCTACAACATGGCAGTGTGACTAACATCACAGGACCTACGAAGTAGAGTTTGATATGATTTAAGTGTGTACTTGATCTATGTTTTTGCCAATTTCGAGGTTTATAGCTCAATGAAACATACAACCAAGGGTTCTCGATGGGCATGACTGCACTCGCTGAGCGATCAATAAATAATAAAAAATAATTATAAATCAAATTTTCATCAGAACTCGGTCAGCTCAGAAATTGCTGGTAACAGTCCCCTAATGCACGTTCATGCCAAAATCAAGGTTCTAATGTCAACGGTTCTCCTTATTTTGCCAACTAACGGATTCGGATAGACTGACTGACTGACTCACTCACTCACCGACTATCGGACAATTTGCAAATGAGAGCCTACTTTGTAGGAAAATCATACACAACCAATGCCCTCGAATGAGAAATGATACTATATGTTCTCAGATTTGCACAGTGTTTTCATCCTGAAGAAACAGGGGCCAGTGGATATCGTCCCACTGATGATATCGTACTGCAGGGCAAGGCCTTGCTGTTGGATGGGAATGACCAGCCTGTCTTCAGCCCAGTGCCTGTGGCAAACTGTCTCAGTGATTGATCACCGATGCATGTATTCTTGGAATCTCACCTTTCATCTAGTCATCACAACACTTTATCGAGACCTACTGGAGTCCCCATATCACATACGTCTCTGGTGGTCTTCAGCACAGGAATGATCAATAGTTTCATCCTGCATAGATTTTGGAACTCCAAAAAGCTTGCAGTTGCCAGAAACAGAACAAAACTCACACTTCAGTTTATTCAAATGTGTGATAGTTAACTTTGTTCTTTGTTAGTGCTGTCACATCAATGGTATCATTCTATTTGAGACCTAGAGCTGAACATTCTAACAATTTCTTAATTAATAATAAAAAGTTCATGGTGTTCCTTTCAGTGACAATCATCACTCCTGTTGAATGCTTGGTTTGAATTAAATTACGATTATAAATGCTTCATCGTAGTGTAAAAATGCCACTGGAGTATTTAGTTTTCACAGTTCACACAAAGGTATATTGTATCTGGAGTTGGATAATTACACTAGTTTCTTTCTTAGTTTCATATCATTACATTTTTGTTCTTCATTGGAAACAGCCATCATTAATCATAAGTTCAATGTCATAGTGTATGTAGCGAGCATATATCAAAATAATTATATGCAGACTAGCTTGGGAATATCACAGAGTTGTAAAAAATATCATCATAAATGCATTATTTCACTAACCCTGTACAATATGAGCAGTTTCATAATTTATGTATAATTCTATTGTTCTGAATATTGCATATGTATCAAAGGTGTCCACAGTTTGAATGAATCACTATCCAACACAATTTTGGCATTGTTGAGTTTCTATTATCACATAATTCTGAAATTTGGAAGAACATTTTCATTCCTGGATGTTGTTCCCATCTACAGTCTGGATTTCAAGTCCTTTGCCTTCGCTTGGAATTCTCTCAGTTTCATAGCCAGACCCATGTTGCCAGTTATTTTCAGTTTTCCTTGGAAAAAAGCCTGAAACAAGAATATCATAATGGTAACTGATCAATGACAGCATTTCAAAGCCTCATTTCTCAACAGACATTCCTTCTCTTCTATTCATCACCAAATTATCACTAGACATTCACCATCAAATTATCACTGGACATTCACCATCAAATTATCACGAACAAATTATCAGCAGGTATTCAACAAACAGGGGGTTTCACCTGAGAAATCGAGCTTTCTTGGGGTTGCAATTCATTGGTGGGGGGGGGGGGGGGCAGAATTATACCAACACTGCAGACTACTACACACAAATTTCAACAACATATACTGGATATATAAGCTCGAACGCAATATATGAGGGTCGGACAAGGGTTATTTTTGGAGATGGAGGGTGGGATTTGGTGCTTGGGGCTGAGGACATAACTCCTGAGGGTAGTGTAAGCTAGTTTAGGAGATAAGAGGATGGGGCTTTGTGCCCCGAGGGTAGGGACATGTTCCCGAGGGAAGAGGATGGGTTGAATAAGCGCAGCATGGTGTAAGCTCCAGGAATATGTGAGGGTAGGGGGTTGGGCGAGGCTTAGTTAAGCAGACAGAGGATGGGGTTTGGTGCCCCAGGGGTGGTGGCATGTACCCGAGGGGAGTGGACGAGTTGAATAAGTGTAGCATGGTGTAAACTCAAGGAATATATGAGGGTAGTGGCTCACGCAAGGATTAATTTACGAGACAGAGGATGGGACTTGATGCCTCGGGGGTGGGAACATGTTCCCAAATGTAGTACATGGATTGATTATGCAAAACATTCATCACCAAAGTATAACTGGACATTTACCACGACACACATCACTGGACATTCACCATCAAATTCACAAACATAACATGATGCACCATGAGGAAAACAAATTTTGTCATTTTACCACTTCAAATATGTCTATGTTTGTGGGTTTACTACAACTTAATTTACAAGATAAGGAACACAATTCAAGCCAAAACATGCAAATAGTCCAAGATCATGTATATACCTGCTGTGGGTTCAAGTTGCCCGTCATCAGATTGACCAGGTCTTCATCAGCCATGGTGATTGTACAGTCAGCCTTTTCTGAAACATAAATAGATATATCTACATGATACAGGCTATAGATATTACTTCATTCATCCATTGTACATGTATGATGCTAGTCCTAATGGTGTTCCCTTGAACAACTACATTGACTCATAATGATGCCATAGGACTTTCACAAATAAATAATAATCTGATCCCACTTATGAACATCACAGAACAATAGCCTACTGTGTGAGTAAGTGAATAGGGTTACGTCACTTTTAATATTTTCAGCTATATCACCACGGGGAAGGGAAGGAGTGGGAGTACCTACTTGTGACAGAGCAGATCTAATGCTGCCATTGTAATGGTAACAATACTGAATTTCTCACTTCTTCAATATATAGACGTTTCCAATTGATGGAATAATTTGTTCTATCCACAACACAATGTGTTAAATATTGGACCATAAAGCAGTATACGAGTTGACCGATGATAAAACATGCACTGTTTCATCTGATGTCCCCTGACTTAAGGTGGCCAGTATATTGTGTACAGAAATGCAAGTTGGCTCCTTTTGATTAAACACCAGAAAACTAACGAGTTTAGAACATACAGTGTAGTACAGATCTGTCTTACACTCCTTTATTTCCTATATTTTATTCAGAAAATTCCTATATTTCTCCTATATTTTTGCAAATTTCCTCCTATATTTTCACTGTGAGTCACTTGCAGGCCTGCACCTGCAAGTGAATTTCTCGAAACGCAATCCCATTCAAGGTCTTACGCTGTACACCAGTGAGAAAAATTTCAAGTCAAAGCATCAAACCACTGGAGATTTATCGCCCGAAAACCCCATCTTGTACATGTATTAACCTAGGCTAGGACTATTTAACACTATGTGGTGGCGCCACCTGCACGCGGATTTTCTCGAAACACAATCCCATTCAAGGTCTTATGGCTGTACATCAGTGAGAAAAATTTCAAGTCAAAGCATCAAACCACTGGAGATTTATCGCCCGGAAACCCCATCTTGTACATGTATTAACCTAGCCTAGGCCCATTTAACACCATGTGGAGGCGCCACCTGTATGCGGATTTGCCCGAAACACAATCCCATTAAAGGTGTTATGGATGTACACCAGTGAACAAAATTTCAAGTGAAAGCGTCCATCCTTTGGAGATTTCTTGCCCGGAAACTTCGTACGTACGTAGGGAAGGACCGCCAGACCAAACTCTATATGCCCCCCCCCCCCATATAAATATGGGCGAGGGCATAAAAACAACAACCCTTTCTTATTTTGGTGTCCTAAAATGAAATATCAAGCTGCCCCCAAGATGGCATCACCTGATGGTGAATGGTGATGAAATGCAATCCCAAGCGACACATTATGGCAGGTATCCACAAACCAAATCTGGAAGTCTTTCTGATCATAATTCAATACTGTGGGACGAAAATGGATGAGCCAGATGAAGTTTTAAGTTCTTTCCTAAGGTTTCAGGAGGTTAAGAAACACGAATGACCTTTAAAACAAACAACAAACTTGATGTCATAGCCAATCTGGCACATATGTGACAAGATGTTGGGCAGTATGATTGCTATGACAGCACCTGAGGCATGCCAGAACCATTGACAAGTAAGGGGCCTGCCAGAACCATTGACAAGTAAGGGGCCTGCGAGAACCATTGACAAGTAAAGGGCCCGCCACAACCATTAACAAGTAAGGGGCCCGCCAGAACCATTATCAATTGAAGGGGCCTGCCAGATCATTAACAAACTAGAGCATAGTCTGAGGGATGCACACATTTGATCAAAATGATCAGTAAGGCTGCTTACAAGATACCCCCCGTAAGGGCATAGATACATGGGGGTGGTTAACGTTTCATGAGTAAGCTGAATGGGATTGTGGCAGTGGAAATCATCAGTAAGCATGCTTACAAGATACCCCCCGGATGCACATTTGATAGAAATTGACGAGTATTTGTAGAGGAATATAAGTATACATGTTATGAGTGGCGGCACAGTATGCAAGGGCGTAGACAAGTTGTGAAGTTTGGGGGGGCTTAGGGGGAGAGTCTGAGAGGGGAGTATCCCCCCTCGCAGCGTAGATTTTTTTTTTGAAAATTGCTGGTAAATTGGCGCTCACTGGGAGCATTTGAGCGGTAAAAGTTGAACTTTTTTTTTGCGAAAATCTCTTTAACAGTGGCGATCACTACACTGATATACAAGGTGAAATGATCGTTCAATCCGGGGTTTGCACTGTATTAATTCAAGTTCCTTGATAATCTTAGATAATACTATTTTGCCTAGATAGCAGGGGTGGTGTTTTGATGCGTGGTTGACCGCATGAGTTCTTGTGGTCGTTCTGAAGTTGCCAAACTTATCAAAAAATTAAACATTTATAATCAATGTTTCTATTTGTTACTAAGTCAAACCTGCTTTAATTAATGCCTTTTATCTCCGATTAAATGCACAATCAAACGTAGAAAAATGGAAGTTAAAAGAAAAAAATCAACTCCCCTAGGAGTTGTCTGCCCCTAGGAGAGCTCTCCCATTCAATCCAGCGTGGTTACTATAAAGGTCATTGTAAGCCTTATTCCAATCCTCTTTCTCAAACCGAGACCAGTAGTATACAAGGCCGCGGTACGAGGGGAAGGAAGGGAGGGCACATTAAATTAAAGCAGGTTTGACTTAGTAACAAATAGAAACATTGATTATAAATGTTTAATATTTGCTTCCTAAGTCTTAAACCTGCTTTAATTAATGCCTCAGTACCAACATATGGAGGTGGGAACCTCGGTCTTGAAGTAGTTCCAAAAGTAGGCTAAGTAACCGCTGGAATGACACAGAAAAACATGGCGTATTAGCATGAAGCAATCAATCAATCAACAATTTTAAACCCTGGTCAAGGACGAAAAGGTTAAAATGTGAATAAGATACAGTTGTACTTATCTTGATTGCTACATCCATGTAGCTGTGCTTGTGGTGTGGAATTAATTTCAACCGACAGAGGACCCCTACCCGTAGGATGATAGGTCTACTCGGGAAGCCGTCTATACCAAGAAGAGGGACCCCTACCCGTAGGATGATAGGTCTACTTGATAAGGCTTTTCTGCATGCAAAATCTTGGCTGTTCCTAAGTCCGGGTGAAGCAAATAAACAGTCCGTGCCTAGAGGTCGCCAAGCCACACCACTCTCAGTCCACAAACGTCTACGTCCAACTTGCTTCTTGGGAGTTGATCGTAGATGACGCAGCTGAGATCATGAGAAGGAAGTCAGATTCAACCTGTAAGACACAATCAAAACTGCAATTAAGGTAAAGATCACACTCACCATGGAGTCAGGCATCTTAGAGTAATGATTTAGTGTCAGACATCTCTTAGAGGATCCAAGGTCGTCCATCTGACTTATTTCTTCCTTCAATATGTGATCAATCAAATGTGGACCAATAGTATGAATGAGATGAGATGATACAGCAATTTGCAGATTTGCTGCGATGATACAAAATGCCGCCCCCCCCTTTTTTTTTTTAAAATTTAGTTGACCACGTGCTGGGCATCTATACGCGGCCCAAGCGTGGTCATCCTATCTGACTGGACTGACATATCTCTTAGATAGAAATTGGTGAACGTGGAGTTCGTCGTCCAGACAAGACTGGACAATGTCAAGGAGGGGCAGGTTCTTCCATAAATCTCAACAAAAGAAACCTGGCCGGTAAAGCCGAGGATAATTATGGAGTAGTAATAGAAGATACTAATCTAACCTATCTTTTGAGTGTCTTCCTCCATGTAGCTGGGATGACACAGATAAGGGAATAAACATGAGACAAACAATGAGCAACAAGAAAAACCCTGGTCAGAGACGAAAAGGGTAAATCATAGATATGATACAGATATACTTATTCTTGAGTGCCTCCATCCATGTAGCTGTGGTCGTGGTGTGATATGCAAACTCTACCAAGATGTCAGGATCCTCTACCACTCGGGTTGTTAGGTCTTCTTGGTCTTAGAGGGCGCCAAGCCACGCCATTCTCAATCCACCAACGACTTACGTCCAACTTGTCTTGTGAGTTGAGCGTAGGAGACACAGCTGAGATCATCCAGAGGAAAGTCAGTTTCAAGCTGAAAGACACAAGCAAAACCGTAGTTAAGGTAAAGATTAAACTCTCAAAGTGTCAGACCTCTTAGATTGATGATTAGAGAGTCCATGGTCGTCTATCCGACTTATTCCTTCCTTCAAAGACGATCATGATGAAGTTTTAAAATTGAAACATACTTGAGAAAATGTTGGCTTGGAGAACCCGGGCATCGATTCCGGTACCTCTCGCATGCAAAGCGAGCGCTCTACCATTTGAGCTAGCTTCCCTGGAGCAAGGTGGCTGCCTTGCTGCAATGGTGACAAATTCTGCCCCCCCCCCCTCTCTTCCTGAAAGAACTAACCACGTGCTAGGTAGCCCTTAGTGGCCCAAGCGTGGTCACACTATCTGACTGCACTGACATATCACACAGATAGAAATTTGTGAACGTGGAATTTGCAGTCCAGACACAAGAACTGGACAATATCATGAAGGGACAAGTTCTTCCATAAAGGCCATGTGTAGCGATGGTACGAAACACATTAGAAGAAGTGGAAGCCAGTAGTGGGGGCGTCAATAGTATATCTACCTTCTGGCAATTGATAAGACTATTTTATGGTCTTCTTCAACTACGCGGCTTTTCTAAATATCAAGCCTTGCTGACCGGTGAAGGGATATGATAACCGTAGCCGAAAGCCGCGAACGAAATCGGTACGAGTAAGATAGTGACGGAAGGCTCGAACAGGATCTAGCAGAAGATCGACCACGAGGCCATGTACAAAGTCTGACAACGCAGGAATGGAGTACGACGTTGAGCGCACGGACCTGAACGAACAGACTCATTTTTGGCAATAAATTCAGGAATGGGCCGAAAAGAATGCAAGACCAATCCGCTGTCCAGGTCATAGAAGATCTTTCAAGAGCATAAAGATGAGACACTCTGGACGTCAAAGCAAACGCCGCCACAAAGGCCGTCTCATAAGACACAGCTTTTATAGACGCGGACTCTAAGGGTTCACAAGGTGGTAAATCAGGGCACACAGAACCACACCGATATCCTATTTCGGTAACAGTTGGCGAGTACAACGCGACTGTAATGCGAAGGCGCGAATAAGCGCAGAGATATAATCATTAAGGCTAAAGTCGGTACCAAAGGTAAGACGTAACACGCTAGCCAGAGCAGATCGATAGCCTTCCATGGTGCTAATATGAAACTCCCTATCCTGGTGAAGGTGAAGGAGGAAGTCAATTACGAGGGAAATAGAGTCGGGAACGGTATCACGTCCTCGGCACCAGGACAAATATAGGAACGTAGCGAGTAAGGTCCTACATATAATAAACAACCTTAAGGTTGATGACAGAACCATAATGTCAAAGTTTAACCATTGGTGTAACGGTCTATACAGGAATAAAGTACTTGATGGAGAAAGCCGGAAAAACTGTCCAAGTACACCACGAAAAACAATGTGTTGTTTAAGCACAATCCTAAGGTAAATGGATCTCAACACAATGTTTGTGTGTTAAAGTCAACATGGTTCTGTGTTAAAACAACACTGTGCTAAATTCAATTAAAGGCGACTAGTCCGTCATTCACATTCCCGCCGTCGTCCTCAGAGAATATCCACGTCCATAATCCAAAGACCCATTCCATATAACAGTATTTGACCAAATACTGCTGATTCCAATACAATTTTGATATTCTGAACTCCAGACTGGAAACAACAAGGTCTGGACAGGACTCTCTTCGTAGAGTAACGACGAACCTAAGTAAATCACAATGTGAAAAACCCGAGAAGAATTGATACAAGTGGAAAGATGACGCCAAACGAACGGACTTCCGACGCCAATCGCCGACGACCGACGATGAAGAATCAAAGGAGGTGCCGATGAATGGATATAAAATATGCATCTTGCAAATGAAGAAATGACGTGACAAACGGCGTTATGGCGTACCGGAAACGTCTAACCGATGTAATAGAACGACGCACAGGTGTATGAGAGACACATGACGGCGTAATGAACATGCCGTCAAAGGTGTAATAGGAAAGCGTAATGTGAAAAATGCGAGAAACGTTGTATATGATAAACAACGTAGTGATTTCCTAATTCACAACAACTTAATGTATATACATGCTCAAACTGGAGCAGGATACAAACTTATAAAAGTACACGACGTAACCGAAGGGCGTTGCAAACAGTAACCCCGAAGTCGATTGTAATAAATTTTCCTTCTCTTTAAACGCAGTAGAGATGAACATATTAAATGTTTGTAGCGTTAATCACCAAATGTAAGCTCAATGAGATAAATGGGATTATGGATCTTTGTGTCAGTGAACATGAAATAATGTGTCAATGAATATGGTTACATTATGACCTCTCCCGATGTAATTTGTCTCCTGTACATGAAATTCAGTACTGGAGTTTTATATGGAGAGAATATTAAACATTTACAACAATGTTACTATCAATAACCAAAAAGTCACACAATCAACATCCAGAACAAAGATTTTTCCAGGAAACCAAAACAAATCCTTAAAGAATTTTAAAATTCCCGAACAGAGGAAAAACATTTAAAGTCTCTCGCCGGCAGGAAAATGAGGTTATTCAAAGATTTAGAATTTGAAATGACCCAACACGAACAAATTTGTCGAGAAGAGGAAGAACAGTAAGAACATTACTAAAGAGCAATTTGATGCTCTAGTAGACTGTACCGGTAATATATACTTGGTAGAAAGAAACCATAGAAGACTTCACGACTTACGTGTCATTAGGCTTAAACCTTGGCCGGACCAATACATTCCCACTCACGCCAGTAAAATTTTAAATTTTCTCATAGGGAAGAATTAAAATTAGTGCATAACTCCATCTGAATTATAAGCGTACACAGTATACAGATGGAACCAGCTTAGTGAGAAACAAACAAATCACATGTATAAAACAAATTTATGTATCAAGGCATAGCACAGTTTCACAATAAACAGTGGGTAATAGGAATACATACACGTGATCCCTTTGTTGATCGACACACCCTTAATCACATAAAGAGATCAGCAAAGACGCTCATTAAAATGCAACAAACAGTCGTAGCATTGAAGCCCCGTAACATCCATTTATGCTATTATTATAGCATCGTTTAAATAGAGTTGAGTTGTGGTTACGTACACAACGTAAACATGAGAGGCAGAAATAAAACCTCCGTACAGGATATCAAAATCACATAATAATACTTGATATAACAAGAGATTATCTTCTTGGTAGGAGCAAAGAATTGAAAGGATGAAGGTGAGAACAAAGAAAATTGTAAGACCCGTCTGTCGATCTCCGACATAGACGAGTCATCACATGGAAGATTGACGGACTGCTTATAAAGACTCGGATTTCCCCGGCGGGGAAAAACGAACCTCCCGCGTCAAACGAAGGTAGTTCTCACAATCCTGGTAATTTATACAACAATTCAATGGATAAAATCATGAAACCACGAAACAAATACCTGTTCGTTTAATAGTAGATCACAATAGGCTCCATACTGACCGAACAAAACGGAATGTTGGAGGCTAATAAAAGCCCACCTCAAACACACCGGGTCGCAACCCAAAGTTTGTGTGAAGACGTAATATTGAATACACACTGGCCTAATGCAGGACTGTGTTATTTGTTAAACATGAGATTTCATAAAGACTTTTAGAAGAACATCGTCAGACGATCATTTCAAGAGAATTTAAAATCTCCGCCCCAAAAATTTAGCGACGTACGTCCAAAGACACTAAACACATGGCCGACTCAAACGAATCCAACATTCGCCCCAACAAATAGATCGGGCACGGAATTAAATAAACTATGTCCAGATATAACCGACAACGGAGAAATAGACACGACGTTGTTTAATAGCTTTCTTCTTTTTGGAAGAGACATGCGGTACCGATAGACATAGGCGAAATAACCTGTGGCAAAGAATTCTTTTGTCTGAGGGAGACAATGGAATGGCCAGGCAAGACCGACCTGGTCTTTGTTGAGCGTAACAAAGGAACGGGTTTTGGATCGACCCTAGACAATGAAACTCCGGACCGGGTCAAACTGTCTAGCAACCTAGAATTATCTTCGTGTATGATAGTATGGAATACATACCGACGTGGGAGAAACTGGGTCTTGACCAGCTCGGTCAAGATCCTAACAACACTTCACACATTGACCAAAGAAATTTCTAAGACCCGTCTGTCGATCTCCGAAATAGACGGGACCTCACAAGCATATAAAAGCAAAGCACGACGGCCCTGGGCATAAATCTTCCAAGCCGTCGGAATCCATAATACACATTCCGCGCACGTGGACGCACAATAACACAAAAACTTTACATGAAAAGCAAGCCGTGTGAGCGTCCAAAAGGGGACAAATTTTTCCCGCACGTACGACACGGAATACAAGACGGAACTTCCGACATAATAATACAGTAAGTAAGTTCCGAATAAATAACAAACTCAACACTTGATAAAGGATATACCAGCGAGACAACAACAACCAATGTTGTAAAATTGACTCTGAATACTTCCCTAGATGTGCACTGCTCGAGCAAACAGGAGAAAGAGGATTGGAATAAGGCTTACAATGACCTTTATAGTAACCACGCTGGATTGAATGGGAGAGCTCTCCTAGGGGCAGACAACTCCTAGGGGAGTTGATTTTTTTCTTTTAACTTCCGTTTTTCTACGTTTGATTGTGCATTTAATCGGAGATAAAAGGCATTAATTAAAGCAGGTTTAAGACTTAGGAAGCAAATTGTAAACTTAGGGGTCCTTTCTCGGAATAGTAGCGAAAAGTATCCATATTCATCATATTTAAACCAGTTAAATAGTGACTTTGTGTCTGGGTTAGATTTTTTACCTATATTTCTAGGGTTTCTCTGTGAAAATTATTCGAGAGTTCGTATCTGTCGTTTGTGAATAAATAAATACGGAACAAATGACTGGGATCTCAATTAAAAGTTTATGGTGAAAAAGTTCTGAAAAAATCTTTTCAGCCAACGTGTTGACCTTTTTCGTCCAAATGGGCGATATTTGATTGAATTGGAGCACATTATTCGTTTCTCGGAGAAAATCACACGGGATCTTTGAGTCCGATATCGCCAAACTGTTGCGTTGTTCTCTGACCGATTGCAATTATTCTAGTCCTTCTGGTAAGCATTGTTGATTTTACTTCCCCTGTAATATGCAACAATTGATAAAGATATGTGACAAGCTAAACATTTACTTCTCTGCTATGTTTCCTTTTTGTTTCTTTCTTGCTTTCTTTCCTTTTTTTCTCCCTTTTTGTTTTTTTTTTGCCACAATCATTAACAAGGGCCTGACAGATTTTTAACAAGTAAGGGGCCTGCCAGAACCATTAACAAGAGGGGCCTACCAGATCGTTAACAAGTAAGGGGCCTGCCAGAACCATTGACAAGTAAGAGGCCTGCCAGAACCATTAACAAGTAAGGAACCTGCCAGATTCATTAACAAGGGGCCTGCCAGAACCATTAACAAGGGGCCTGCCAGAACCATTAACAATTAAGGGGCCTGCCAGAACCATTAACAAGTAAGGATCAGTACATCAGTGCTGTCGTGTTATATTGTCACTGCACAAGTTTACAGAGTCTACAGTCATTCACCATTGGTTCCAAACTTCACCGCCCCAGTTCCATTTTTGACATCGACGAACCAGAAGCCTTCCTGGCCATCTGCACCTTTACATTTGAAACCGAATGTCCCCTTCACCTTCTTCACAAGGTTGGCACCATCCTGGTATACATAAAATATAACATCAGTTTAAGTATGTTCATTTCACATACAAACCTGAATCATTTCACATACAAACATCACAAGCCAACATCACACATAATTTATCAGATTTTGCACCTATAAAATCTTGTTGATAGATCATGACAATAAGCAATCTGATTGATAATGGATCCATTCTGGCATTAGTGGATCTCATCTGATCCTCTCCCCATCTCAAGGCTGTTCCAGCCCAAAATTATCCTCCAGTCTAAAAAATTCCAGACTCTGGATGCTGATGACATGAATTCAAATTTCAAGGAGGATCAACGCAGAAGAATTTGATCAAATTGACAGCCAATCCAAAGTGCGAAATATCCCCATATGGGTGTGTTCATATCACCCTTGACTGGCATGTAAGGGGATCGTAGCTCCTTCCTACAAAACTATTTTGGATAACTACAAAGCAAATTTCAATGAATTATTGATCACTTTTCGAAAAGGTTGTGGATCAGTCAAACCTTTCACAAATTCTTATTATGTTTGATTAGAAATATTTTCGTGTCAGAAGGTCACCGAATGGCTTTGAGATAGGAAGGCTGTCAGATCCATTAATAGAGACTTGATTTCTGGGTTTGTTTTTTATGATGTTCATCAGATTGGACAAAAACCTCCAGCATTTCTGTATCTGGTTCAATACAACTACCCAAACAATTGGGTACTACTCAAGAAATTCCTTCACAAAAATACCCCAAAAAGTCTTTTCATTTATATATTTGAACACACATACTTCATCAATGGCTTTCTTGATTTCTTTAAAAACAGCAGCAGATTTGAAATCATCTTCATTACTGGTGGCCACTGCTTGAATATGGCGTCTGGAACAAAAGTAAAATATTTATTTAAAGTTGGATTCGTTAGCTTGGACATATTCACAGGTTGGACCATGGTGGACGGAGGAATATCCGGACAGATAACTGGACATATGGCCAACAAATTAAAGTCACCTTTATGACTGAAGTATACACGTAGTCAACACTAATTCGAAATATTTCTCAAGATAGTTCAAACGAAAATCACAGAAATACATCAACACAATACCCTTGCTACATTAGAAGTCTGTATGTATTTAGGCTATAATCTACAACAATGGAATAGTCCCAGCCTTACTGGGTATGTGGGAATCCATGTCGGTAGAGAGCGACGACTACTGCCCCTCCCAGACCAAGGTTGTGCTGTAGGGCCAGTTTGGCCCCCTTCACCTGCCTCTTGTTGGCCTGACCACGTAACTGCCAGCACAGCTCTGTACACTGAGCCAAACCTATACACCAAGAGTGACAAATTCAATGTTCAACATGATGCACCAAAAGAATACATGGCAAGACGGGTACTTTAAGGATGTCCGCTGATGGTATTTGCCTTTGGCAGCCATTTTGCCTGTTTTTCTATTGGGTTATCTCCCTTCCCTAGGTTAAGAGATGGGGATTTCCTTTAAAAGCCTTCTAGCCGAGAATTTTGCACACCAACATCCATCCAATTTGCTAAATTTTGATAGACATTGTGATTATTTGCAAACAGTTAGAATATAAGAAAAAGTTAAATACTATTTATATGAATTTTTCATGAATATGCTTCAAAACTAGGGCTATTCCCTATGATTTCTGTGTTACCAAATTGAGCATGGGTCAGTCCACTTAACGTTGCCTATAACTCAAAAATGCACACCAACCTATATTTTTTTCTTTGTTTTTTCTCATATTACACAATTATAAATGCAATAACACACATTATTCAAAAAGTTAATTACTTTGATTTACCACCAGCGGACATCCTTAATAACAATTTTCTGGGGGGACTTCCGATAATCCGGGCATATGTATAGAGATTATTGTATACCCTTTCCGATATCAGCCCCGGTATCAGCTCCAGACACCCATTTCATCCAGAGGGTCAAAATTTGTACCCTCGGTAAAATGTAATCAATGTTGCGAAAATTGTTGCTTGGACAGACGGCAGAGAGAATATGACGAGGTTAGGCAGTGGAAACCACTCCTGTGAGCATTATCAGCCCAAGGGCAGATAACTGAAATCAGGCCAGCACATGAGGAAGGAAATCTTTATCAAGATATGGAATAGTGTCCAGTATCATAGGCAAAAATGTGATAAATACAGTTACAAACCAAACAAAAGGAGGTGACAGAGAAATCTCTTCAGACTTTTACTTTCATGACATAATTTGTAATATGTAATATGAAGAGGTGCTCACCCGTGGCCCCAAGAGGATGTCCCTTGGAAATGAGTCCACCACTCGGGTTAATCACATACTTCCCTCCGTAGGTGTTGTTACCACTCTCTACCATCTCTCCAGCACCACCTGTCACACAGAGAAGGAGTAGTAATGCGTGAATAGGATATAAGACCACACAAAGTTGATTAACCGATTCTCAGGCAATGACTAACATACATTAAGAACAGGAGGGTGAGACACTCACAACCCCTTGGCTTCTCCCAAGGAATTGCAAAATATGCTGGGAATGTCCAACATATTATCATGATTATGGCTATACGGTATTTCCAGAATTGTCCTTTTCAAAGCATATCATTAATTTTGAAGAAAAACGGCTTCATAATGTTACATTCAAGCGTATATCACAAAATCATAGATTATTACACCCAAAAAGGGTGCCATGACGAAATGATGATGAAAACAAGCTGGCGATGACCTATCCAAACAGTTGTTTTTTTCCAGACATTTTCTTCAAACAGGTGGTAGTCAATCATCACTCATTTGGGAACGTCATACAATCTCCAAGGGCCGCTGGAGTTATTTTTCTTTCTTTTTCAAGTTTGGGGCAGGGGTGGTTTGTTTCCTTATAAAGAAATACTTTTTCATTTTCTTTTTTTCACCAACCCAGAGTGAATAATGTTATTTAACATTTTGGATGCCTGTCAGGGATAGTGTAACCTTAAAACTATCACATTATATATAATTTGACCTTGGTCAAGGTCAGTGAAATTGGAAAGGCTTCTAGTCAGTCACTGGTTGTGCAGGATCTGTCGAAAGATATCAGCAATACTAGATTTTGACTTGGATAAAATAGGTCAAGGTCAGTCATCTTCAATAGACTTCTGACTCATTGTCAGTTGAATATGTTATATGAAATTGGAAAGCATGACAACGATCCTTCAAGAAATAAAGTGTTAACAAGCAAGATGGGCATACACACAGACAATACCCTTTGGCTAAATTTGGCAGAGGGATAAACATTACTGATTTCCAACCAGTGACGACCTTTTGACATCAAAATGAATAGGGTTTCTCCTTGCCTCATAGATAAGATATAGCCCAAGTTACTAAGTATACAATCCATGACCTGGTACTGGAGATACCACACAGACATCAAAATTTAACAGATGAACGAACAGAACTCACAATCGCATTATAGGACCTCATCTCAGGATACCCATATAACAAGAGTCAGAATTGACATATATTTTTAACAATTTCCTGATTTTGGGATCACAATGGCCTTGACCTTTTGATCTTGACCTCAAGTTTGGTATGTGAAATGTTGCCTCCCCGATTGTATCTACTGAGAAAAAAAAATGTGCTTTTTAATGAATTCCCTATTTGGGGTCAGTGACCTTTCACCTTGACCTATGATTTTGGTAGGCGACATCTTGCCCCACTATGAATCCACTCACAAAACTTTTTTTCTCCAGATTTTCAGGCCACAGCGACCTTTGACCTCTATCTCAACTTTGTTACATGACACATCTATACCTGGTATATCCACGCACACAAAATTGCAACTATGATTAGAAAACTGTCATAGATATAAACCGGACACAAAAGATTCAATGTTGACATTCAACGTCCACACTTAGGGTATTCACTCGCAAAATATTGGAACTGTAGATAGATATTCAGATGCGCATCTGAACCCCCCCCCCCAACCCCCCATGGGCTGTAATTGGTTGAATTTACAAGTACTAAAGTACACATTTTAATCGTGAGACATGCCCCCAGACAGTAGTCATTCACAATTCACTTGAATTGAACTCGAAATCTTTGCATGATTGGAGATGTCAGATCAACCTAACAATGAAATAAGAAATTCCCCACTCAGTCATGTGATAAATGGAGGTGAAAAAAATAGATCAGTGGGAACGAGCGAGAATAGTTCTTACACTATTATTTAGTTCGGAAAATAGGTCCCTCCATGAAAATCAGAAATTTTGCAATATGTTATATATGTATGAAGTACACTACATGTATCATGGTTGCTATAAAGTACAATTTACTGTTCTGCCAATACTGCTTTCATTCCTGCGAAATATATATGTTTATTATATGACTGTGTATTTTACTCTTTCTCCATTGGACCAATCGCCGTCACGTGGCTGTCGCTAATTGTCCATATTGACTCCAAAGCGGGCCAATAAATGTGATATTGACTCGGCGTGACGTGTGCGTCTTCTCAGCCAATGAAATTAGCCGTTGGATTGGCCGTCGGTTTACACTGTGGCTGAAGCAGGCTAGAGATCGTGGAGAGCAAAGCAAAATACCTACTATATGTTATATTTTAATTGCTTTCACCAACTTAACGAGAAGGTTACGAGACGTCTGGGTCATATAATAAAACAATTATAGTCTTTTGATATCGGTCAATATGTGTTTCTGTGGACCTGAGAAAACAATATTCACCTCGGCCTTCGGCCTCAGTGAATATTATTTTTTCAGGTCCACAAAAACACATATTGACCTCATCAAAAGACTGTAATTGTATAATGACATACCCGAGACGGCTCTTGACTGATGGGACTGAATAAAAAAAAAAGTTTTTATGTTGCCAAAGCCACCATGATAAATTATCTGAACGAGTCCATTTTCAATAGACTTCTGTCTCTCGACAAGGTAAGTAACTCATGGCTGATAAAGTACTGACCAATTTTTTTTTAAAATTAAAAAAAAATGATCATGTTGCCATAGTAACCATATAAATTATCCGAATGAGTTCGATTTCAATAGGCTTCTGGCTCTTGACTAGGTAAGGGCTTCTGGCTCTTGACTAGGTAAGGAAGCACACAAAATTTGGAATTCATCAGTGAAGCCGTTTTGCAGATATCTCGCTCATGTATATGTATGGACGAACGTACATACTTGATAACAATGCCCCTAGGACGAAAAATTGTCAAGTGGTAAAAACTGTCCCAAATAAAGACCGGAAATGAATGAACAGAAATTGCCATCACATATGCGGGCGTATAAAAATTGCTGAGGTGAACCATTATTATGACAGCATTCACGTCAGCAATTACTATATGCTGCAAGGCTGGGTACCTATAGATGTAGTTAGTTGTTTATTCCATCACCTACATGCAGCTGTTACATTTTATCTATGTCAGACTATTAATATGCCAACTCCATACCTGGGGAACACAAGCCAAGGGCATCATATGTAATTAGCTCATTGGCTGAGAAACAGTCATGAAGTTCTACAACATCCACATCGTCTCGTCTCATGCCTGACAAAAAATACGAGTTTCATTAATATACGACATTGGATTCATCGTCGCAGAAGCTATTTAGTAACTCAAATCTCAAAGTTTGTATGACATACAGTTAAAAACACATAACTGATAATACTTTTTCATTCTATCAATACTGAATTTCTTAGTTTAAATAACAGTGTACTATAATTTGAATGCTAATTCCAAGTACTTTACTTTGTTAATTCCGTCTGTGATGGACTGAAAGCCTGAAAAGGTTCGATTGTTTTTTGGACATGATGGTTCATGCAATCAAATAATGGTTGATACTTCATGCTCATGTTTGGATCTATTGTCTGGGTGATTGTCATGTGGTTGTACGATCCAGAATCTCTGGGTTTAGGTACATTGCCATGACTGTTGTCCCCAGACCTGACTATTGTAGCCATTGTTATTCCCAGATCCGACTATAATATGCATTGTTGTCCCTAGACTTGGCTATGGTATGCATTGTTGTCCCCAGACTTGGCTATGGTATGCATTGTTGTCCCCAGACTTGGCTATGGTACGCATTGTTGTCCCCAGGCTTGACTATTGTATGCATTGTTGTCCCCAGACCTGATAATGGTATGCATTGTTGTCCCCAGACCTGACTGTTGTATGCATTGTTTGTCATAATGTGATACCCATTATTTGGAGGTTTTCAAATCCTGGCTAACACCCTGTCTGACTGTTGTAGACATTGTTGTCCTCAAACAGGTCAGACGTGGCTATTGTATGCATTCTATCATCATTCATGTAATGCAGACTCAAATAAATCCAGTTACTCACCAGCTTTACTGAATGCAGCATCAGCAGCTCTCTTTGACATATCATAACCCACCTGTAATCAATGACAATCAAATATATATCATGTTATAACATGACAATTGCTCAACTATTTATCTATCATAACCACCAATCTCTGGTGAAAAACCAGAAATATCTACAATGACCATGTCAGTGATATTTTACTCACTAAAACTGCCGGTTTAATCGATATCATTGAATATTATTCATTTGTTTGTTTCCCTATTTATTCTATAATAACTGTTCCAGGGCTCCAGGTGGACAATAATATAGGACTCACGTGTGCAAAATTACTTCCCTTGAGTTTGACTGTTTACCAACCTATGTGAACAAACTGTCAATTATACTATAGAATAATGACTAACCTAGCTATATAATCTTGCTTACCAATTTGTCATACAGCTAATTTACCAGCTTGGCCTTATTAATATACGCAACATACATTGCAAGTGTGGCATACTATAGTGCCATTTGTTGGTTATCATTTTTTGTTGATACATGTTTTTCAACATCAACATGATCAATGTTCATATTCACTGAAGATTTGTCATATAATATACCTTTTTGTGGGTCACTGGTCAGCCAATAAACTGTTATATGACCCTTTAATAGCATCATACAATATTATTTGTTAAATATGATCCTGAAGACAAGGAGTAGCAGTGCTGACCAGTTTGATTGAGCTGTTCTCATTGAATGTACTAGGCAGATCTGTAGCCATCTCCATGGCAAGGATCTCTATAGCCTGGTTTTCAAGGTTGTGCTTCCTGACAAAGTCTTCACTGGCCACCACAACAGCTGCAGACCCGTCCGACGTGGGACTGTGACAAAACAAAACCAAAATATTACCTATTGAGAACTGGCTCATATAAATCATAAAGTACCCATAATGTTATCAAGTTCCCTTTACAAAGGTCAAAGGCTGATGATCAATTCTCGCCGCTAGAAATTATGTTTGCATATGAGATCCCTCACGGAAATAGGACGCAATTAGGGCGCAAATGGGGCGCATGAATTGAGACAGCTAGGGCGCAGTTGGGGCGCAATTTGGGCGCGCGTCCTATCTGCGCCCCCAACTTTGCCATTAGACTCAATATGGCTAGGGCGCAAATTAGGGCGCGTTCCAAATATGTTAATTGCGCCTTATATGCGCCCTATTAGAGAATAGGGCGCAGTTGGGGCGCAGTCTTAGGGCGCAGATAAGGCGCAGTTGGGGCGCAGAAAAGGCGCAGTTGGGGCGCGATTAGGGCGCACTCTCAGAATAATAGCATGAATGTTGTACTGATAGGGCGCAGTTAGAGCGCATTTGGGGCACAGTTAGAGCGCAGTTAGGGCGCAGTTGGGGCGCAGTTAGGGCGCAGTTGGGGAACAGAACAGTATACATGCCATGCTAACCATGTTCTACCCTCAGTAAATAAAGTTTATCCATCTATCTATCCATCATGTACAAATTGAAGATATAAGGTGAAAGATGATTATTGGCATCTAACTAGTCTAAGTAAATCTAATTTTGCTGTGCAGGTACATATTATTTTCATCTACATGTACAATGTGCATTCATGGTTAGAATTACATTTATTAGAAAATATATGTGCATGTACTACAGTCAGCTGTTGTGGAATTGGTACATTACATGTAGGTCATCTGACACTGTCGCTCACTTTTTCTTGAGTTTTTTTCTTCAAATTACTTCTACACATATCTGAAACCCTTTACATCATCCACTATCCACAAAACAGAGGTATAACACTCACCAAAATCTTGTTAGATGGGCATGAAATCTTCAAATTCAAAATGGTTCTTTGAAAACCAATATGTCTGCCTTTCTTTTGTTAATATCAGCCAATAAGATAAAGGTCATGTGACAGTTTTGACTATAATCAGATAACATGCTATTGTGCAGATAATAGGGCGCAGATAGGGCGCAGTTGGGGCGCAATTAGGGCGCACTCTGAGAATAATAGCATGAATGATCATGTACATGTACTGGTAGGGCGCAGTCAGGGCGCAGATAAGGAGCAATAGCTTCTTCAAGTAAAAGTCTGATTTTTTTGTTGAAATAATGTTATTAAATTTAGTATGAAAGTCCAAATTTTACATTAATGAATTTATAGCCCAGAATAGTGAAGAAAGCAAACAGTCTGAATTTTTGGGAAAAACTTTTTTTTACTAAGACATGCATGCACATGTCTTTAAAATGACACACATGCATATGTGATTACTAGCTAAATGAATGTTGATGAAAAAAGTTCAGAAGGCACAAGTATACATGTAGGGTTCACTCTGAATTTTAGATAAAATGGTTATGTCCAGAGGGCGCATTTAGGGCGCAGTCTGAAGTTTGGAGAAAACATCAATGTCCACAGGGCGCAGTCTGAATATCAGAGAAAATTTCAAACTAAATAAGGCGCAGTTAGGGCGCGCGCCCTATCTCTAGCTTCTAGGGCGCATTCCTGAAGGGCGCAATTAGGGCGCAGCAGGGTGAATGGGATGAAGAAATGGGGCGCAATTAAGGTGCAGTAGATAGACAAGGCGCAAGTAGGGCGCAATTGGGGCGCAGATGGGGCGCAGATGGGGCGCGCGCCCTATTTCCGTGAGGGATTTGTAGGAAAACATAGAAACCCTATCTCTATAATACACACTTCGGTGTTATTTGTCCCATTTTCATAGCAAAATAAAATAGCATAAAAAATTAGGTTTTATTAAAAGAGAAAGTGCTGTCTAAGGTTTCCTCGGCTTGAAAACATCAAATTTCAATGAAGAAATCATCTTCGTTGGACCACATTTGACTGTTTATCTCGCATTTCACTCGGCCATTTTCAATATTTGACCTTTCAGTGGAAAGATTTACCTTTCCCATTTCTATATATGGCATGACCTCGGTCGGATGGCAATTAAACTGAAGGATACGATTGGATTAAAATCATGTAATTCCATTCTTTTAGCCACTGTCTAAACTTGTCTACAAGCCAATGGCCCAGAATCATGTGGGTGAAATTACATGTAATGAATGACTCATCGGCAGACAGGGAAGGCCTAGCTGTTCGGATAAAAACAAAATTTGTTCGACAAACTTTGTGGAAGAAGGTTTGTAAAAATATGGAAATAAACTGCCATTCGGCATTCGTAGTTTTATAAGCATCCTGGAAATATTCTCCACGCCTTTACTGTCATGTATCTTCAACAAGCAGCCAGAGGATGCTAAGTCCCCTGCAGAAATGGCATCAATATTTTTTAGCATTGTTGGTCTCGAAGGATATACATGAGGGAGGCAACTGCTACTTCATAGGCGATGCGGAAGGGTCTTTCTGCCTTCCCAAGTTTTAAAATCAACTCAGAACGGTTGACTGAACGTTGATTGCTTCTGTAATATAGTTTCCATGCAGTGAAGCATGGAAATTGTGTAACCGAGAAGCGACCCCAAGTGACATCTGAAGGCATATTATCTGCAAACCAAATTTGACAAGAAGCTGAATGCATCCTCAACCTATTGTCCGGAAACCAAATTTTAAATTTGCCACCAGATGTCGCCACCTGTAGGTGCAAGTGGGCGAAACCAGAAGTTCATAAAAGCTAGAAGTGCCCAACGACCACTTAAGACTATAGATAGCAAACAAAATTTATCTGAAAAATCTTCAATGGTTTCGAGCTATGGATGTTTGAAATGGCGACAGCGCCGGAGTAGTTTTCCGGTAATACATAAGAGCAGCCACTTTGTGGAAATGCTCTAACTATTTTAGCAAGAATGATCTACAAGAAATGATAGTTGGGTACTTTTTGACTTCTACTTTCATGCTGGATTCATGTAAGTTTCTGGGAAACACTAGATTCCTCATCCTGGATATTGTTTATTTCCATGTTGATGTTGTTGTAATCTCGATCATATGGCAAAAAAATTCACCATAATACCAACACTGAAGAATTGTCCACAGAGATCTGCTAGAGTACATAATGTATCAATACTGAAGTTCTGTCCACAGAGATCTGCTAGAATAATACAAACACTGAAGTTTTAGCTCCAGATATCTGCTAGAATGCTTACCAACACTGAAGTTTTGTCAGAGGATCAGATATTTTGGGAGATGCCATGATTTGATCCAGGGTATACTCATCTCGAAACTGGGAATATCTGCAATACATGAAAATGTACTGTGGTTATTGTCCTTGTTACAGGGGTAGATTGAAACAAAGGTGACCATTTCAGCATAATTGGGTTACTTGGGCTGTTGCCATGGTGCTCAAGGATTGAAATCGAATTTTATTATACAACTACAATGTAATGTACAGCTAAATAGTGATGATGTCAGCTCCAGGGTAAGTTCGTTAGAATGTTGTCTTTATTGCACCATGTGAGCGTCCTGTCTGTGTCTTGTGCGCTGTCCTCCGTGTTTTATAGGGTGGATGGAAGGTGTCTGGTTCTGTGCTGCTTCAAAGATTTCTTCTTTGAAGTAGCAGGAACACAACTGGGCTGGGTGGTGCTTAGTTGGTTCGTCATGATATAGCTGAAATATTGTTCAAAGCGACTTTAAATTCTATTCACTCACTCACTGGTTAGAATGTACAATTTATTGCATACACAGCACTGAAAGTAACAAAAATACTCACGGGTTATTGACAGAATGTTTGTGGTTCTTCCATGCGATCTTCCCTAAAGTTTCAGCCTTTACTCCTGTGAAATACCACAATATTAACATATTATAACAGCAAGACCAGCTTTTTGAATATGAAGCTGTTTTAAAGCTTGACTACATGTACCTGTCCTTACGACAGTCAAGTCTGGCCATTGTTTGGTGATTACCCCAGATCCACAGTCTTGAAATGGATTGTAATTGGTTGAATTGTGAAGTTCAGGAGTTGTCCATACATACTTCATTCAATTTGAACTTGACAACCTAACGATGAAATGAGAAATTCTCCACTCAGTCATGTGAAAACTGGAGGTTAACAAAATAGAACCAGTGGGAATAGTTCTTATATTATTATTTTTCACATAACTGTGGTGTTATTATGGAAATATGGTCACGACATATTTATCCTATGCACCTAGGTATAACACTCTCAAAGACGTCAGGCCTCAGTTTTGTTCTGTAACAAGCATATCATGTCATGTCATATCATTTATGTGCTTCCCCCGTCTTTGATTAAAAGTGTGGGTGGGAGGTGGGACCGCAAGGTGAATATAAGGGTCTTTAATAAAATGGGAGGTTACAAAAACCCTTCTCATTTTATATCAAGACACCTTATACTTATCTTGTGCATAATAATTAATATTATGCAATACTGTTGGGGAACCCTAAAATTTGTGGGAACCCCGGCAGGTTGGCCAACCAAAGATATTAGGTAGATGCTGCATCAATTTCGAGAGTGCCCAGGCCGTCAACCCAGATAACCCAGATCTCTCTGTTACCTGATAACTCCAGTGGGGCACCACCCTGGTGAAAGTTCAAGATTTCTTGTGGCATCACCTGCTAGGGTAAACCCTAATATATTGAGCAAATATACAAAGGGTATAGATGGGACGACTTATAATTAAGAAATAAATGTTACTTTTCTGTCCTCTAACTGCCAAGATAATGGATGGTAAAACGGAATTGCCTATTGTTTTGCGACGAAGCCGCAGGCTGAGTCCTAAAACATAAAGGCAATTCCGTTTTACCATCCATTATCTTGGCAGTTAGAGGACAGAAAAGTAACATTTATTTCTATTCTAAAGCATCTTTTACAAATGTTACCAGTGCTAAAAATAAAGGAATAAATGTGGTCATAGTACTCATTTGAAATTCAATTTACCCCTGACAACAAACTCTGGTAGACCCGTCCAAATAATCTTTTCTGGTGTTCCACTGGGGCCGGTCTATTCTCTCAGGCGAGGGGCGTGATCAACTCAGGGAATGATATTTCTGTATTTCAGTGCAGAGACAATGTTTACTCTTCCCTTAAAAATTACAAACACCATGTGGACGCGATCTTATGTGCGATGACGAATCATTTAAATCAGATTCCAATAATTATCCCACACCGATTACGGCGTTGATATGTACGACCTCGAGACACTTGCCATCACAGTTTTACTGACTCCGCCCTCGACATGCTCGAGCAGCGCAGTCGATACAAGAGCACTACCGAATGATTGTGATGGATTCTGAAAATTCTGGAGGATTTTTCATTACACGAGATAAGATATACACTCCCTGAAATTTTCTGTCGAGTTGCCAAGCAATTTACAGCCCCATATATCATCATAACTTAGCTGAAACAGGTGCATCGCCTCCTGTGAACAGCGGTCCGACGGAAAGCTATATTTGAGTGACGGCTGTCATCAATGCAATGTTGCGATTTCTGCACGTGCGTCATTCATAAATTCACTACGATTGTCACGCCCTCGGATATGCAGACTCGCGAAACGACAAGAATCATGAGAAATAATTAACATTTGTAAGATTTTGAGTCTCAAAACTAAGAGAAAACAGATAAATGTAGTCAGTAATCTATTGCAAGTCGAAAATCGCGAGTAATTCTCACTTATAGCCATCTAATATGGAGCAGACGGTGCGATAACCTATGCACCCCATCCAAATCGTATTTGGAATAGATCCATTTTGGAATAGAGTCACGTGAGAAAGGGTACTATATCGTCCAATATAGGACAGCAATCTCCCTATGCGTTCAATGCTAAAGATCAAGCAGATGCTTTAGAATACTCACTTAATGCTTTCTTGACACTGGCCGAGGCTCGTTCCCAGAGGATGCATCCGCATTGGTGTCAGACGGGTCCCTTTGGACAGGAGTGCTCGAAACACACTTTCTAATGGAAGGTACCGGAATAGTGTGTGCGGTATTGCTCAGTCTGTTCATGACAGTTTCAATGCTAGCTGTCGACGTAGAAGAGCCCATGACATAATACTTTATGAAAGTACATTTGTAGCCTCAGATCTCCACTGAGCAACATCCATAATGTCACTAAATGTCAAGCTCCCTTAAATAATGCTTCCAAAATGTCTACCAGTCGGGTCTCATGAGCTTTGGCGAAAACAAAATCTGTAGTCTGGGCAGCTGTACCGGTTTGTGGTTATTGATCTGATGAGTATATAATCTACAAATGATTGTCTGAAGTTCGAAGGTGTTTGGTAGCTTCGATATAGTACTTCACAGCACGCACCGCACACAAGAATTTATAGCAGGTCAGCAAAAACCAGTGGTTTTGCGCTATGTTTGATAGTCTCCGTTTTTGGAACCAAGTCAGCCTGCAGCTGAAGTAGCAGACCTTCACCTGTAAAATGTAAGCGATCTTTCTCGGTGGAGGGCGCATGGATTTCAGATCTCCGCCGAGTGGATGCCACAGCGACAAGAAATACAGTCTTGAGTGTCAAGATCTTAAGGCTGGCCTGACCCATGGGCTCGAAAGGTGGTCTCGTAAGTGCATTAAGGACCTATTCGAGGTTCTATGCAGGAGGCAGTTTCTTCACCTGAGGTCGTAGGTGGAACATGCCTTTGATGAGGTCATATATGGTTTGCTCTGTGTAACCTTAGACCTGTCTCCAAAACTATGGTAGATTGTAGCATTGACAAACTGGTAACCAGATATTGTGACTGGTTGTAGTCCCTTTTCTTCGTATAAATATTATGAAGAAGTCTGCTACTTCTCTCTTATTGTTTCTCTCGCACCACTCCGAGAACAGACTGAGTTTAGAGTTATAAACCCGTCTAGTGGAGGGCCATCTACACTACGCCATGAGAGAGGCAGCTTGTTGAGAAAAGCGCTCCCGATGTCGAGAGTTGATGACAGATTACAGGGAGTCAATTTGAACATCCCTGGGTTGTCGTGAATGCGAGGCCCGGGTATTGTGTGAGAAGGTATGAATGGTCCGGCAGAATGCATCGTTAGTCTATGACTAGGTCGAGGAGACTCATGAACCACAATCGAGTCAGCCAGGAAGGAGCAATTAGAATGACTTGACAATTCATGGTCTCGATCTTCTTTGAGACCCATTGGAATCAGTATGGTCAGAGGATACGCGTAAGCATACATTCCTGACCATGGGACCGCTAGGGAGGCCACAGCATGAGCCATTGGATCCAGGAACGGGCTCACATATATTCGGAGCTTTTAGTTGTCCTTCATGGCAAATAGGTCCACATGAGGGGTCAACCACTGATTTCAGTCGTCGGATGATCTCTCTGTTGACGAGACAGAGAGTCCGTATCACGTTCTGGATGCCTGGAATATGCATCGCTCATAGGGTCACCTGGTGCGTGATGCACCACTGGAAAAAACCCCAGGTCATGAAACATAGCTGGGATCTGGTCCCTCCCTGCTTGTTTATAAATGTAAGAAATCACTTTGGAGCTGTCCGATCGTACCAGAACAACTTCCTCCCAAACGTGTGGGAGAAACCATTTCAACGCTAGGATGATGGCAGGCTCTCATCTCCAAGAGATTGATCTTTTCCTGTGTGGTCCACATTCCTTCTGCCAGGTTCTTGTCCAGATGTGCTCCCCAGCCATCCTTGGAGGCGTGCGTATATAGGGCTAGACTCGATTCTGGTGGATGCAACAAGGCCCCCATGCGGAAGTTGTCCCAGTTCCGCCACCAGCTGAGGGCTGATGATAGATTTGAGTCTATCAAGATAGGTTGGTTCAAATGACCTGTGCTCTGTTTCCAGAACAACATTACATTTGGATGTGTCTGCGTCAAGTGGACTGTAGTTGACCACTTCTCCCAGACTGACCAATCGACCCAGATGTATGAGCAACTGTTTCCACATGGAGCCATCGCTGACTTGAGAATGTTGACCATCCAGCTGCTGAGGAGCACATGGAATATAATGGCCGGCCCGGGACATCCACTACCCGTGTGAAAATCAGAGGGGCAGATGTAATTCCGAACAGTAACGCTTGGAATTGTGAAATCTTGCCATCGATGGCGAACCATAGGTACTGTTTGAAGTCCGAGTGTATACATCAAAGTATACATCCTTCAAATCTATTGTGGTGGCCCACATGCCGATCCGCAAGCCGACTTGTACAGATCGAAGAGTTTCCATCTTGAATCTCTTGTTGCAAATGTAACAGTTGAGTGACCGTAGATTGAGGACCGGTCGCCATCCCTTGGTTTTCTCGGACACCAAAAACATCCTGGTGTTAAACCCCAGATTCGTTGCCGGGTGATTCGCCTCTCTTACAGCCACTTTGTTTAGAGGAGGGAAGCTACCTCGCTCCATATGATTAAAATGTGACGGAAGTCTTGAGGAAGCTGGGTCACCAGTGGGGTCCCTGTCAACAGAGGAGAACAGTTTGGTATCCTTCGGCGACAATCTGACTCTAGGCTGTCTACGCTTGACTGAACCGACAGGCAGCTCCATGCAGCTACACAGCAGTGTCACACCCGGTGGGGGCCCCCCCCCAAACTCGTGTTGAGCTGGTTTGGCATCCTGGGCATTGGAGGAGCGTGCACTGACATGTCAGTTGTGCTTCCTACCCTACCCTACCTACCTTCCTACGAGTTCCCAGATTCCTTCTTGCCCTTCCCCTTGCCACAATTGCCTCTTCTGGCTTTCTTGGGCTTTGAAGAGCTGGAGGAAGTCTCAGCTTGGAAACACTGGCTTTGCGCTTCTCCTTAGTAAGGGTCTGGTGTTGCTAGACAATGGACAAAAGCTCCTGAGAATCAACGTGACCTTCAGCAGCATAAGCTTTGAGTGGGCTAGCCATATGACGTCATTCAAAGTGTCGCCATGTGAAAAGTATCAGAATTTGAAGACGAAAAAACAACATCTATTGTTTTATTTCATGAGCAATTTATAGCATGGTTTGGCTTGATAGGCAATAAATAAATCTCAATATTAGAATATAACGTTCAAGGATACATTTGCACACATATATACTCACTAAACTTGAAGGATGCATGCTGTAATCAGACAGATTAGAGGACCCTCTATCGACTTCTCATTCGTGGTCATTTTTGATTGCCAAAAGAGTTCCAACTAAGGGAGGTAATCGCGGCGTTTTTCAATAAAAAATTCCATAAGTAAAATTAACAAAATGATGCATATCCAAACATGGAAATTAAACGATTTTTGGTTTAAAAATTGCGGAATATTATAAATTTCGATTATTTGCTAAGTTATGGTAAGGTGGTGGCAGTTTAGGCTGGAAATTTGTTGAATGAATGATAGAGGGCATATTTTAATTAAGCAGAAAGTTCAAATAAAATTCAATATAAAATCAAGTTTATGAAGGAATCCCATTAAACCAGTATATTCATGGAGGAAATATTTCTCCGTATTTTTCAACAGTGAATTCGGAGGTACAAACCTAACCATTGTGGTGCGTAATTGATTTTGTATTGGCTATTTAAATATATATATATATATGCCTTTCAATCGGAAATTCTCGGAGAATTTCGCCGATATTTCACTCGGGAGATTCCGAAGAAAATTGGCCAATGTTAGCGAGTTTGCTAGTCTCGAACAGATGGAGAACAAAGGTCGCCGAATGCAGGCAAAAGAAACACGACAGGGGATCGTTTCTTTGGTCTGCCAGATTTATCTCCCATCCTTCACGCAGCTTCCTGCAGTTGCTCCCGTGTTGTACGCCATAGACGATTTGGCGAATTCGTGTCCACTTTTTTGAACAAGTATGGGCAATTTACAGCACAATTCATGATGGTAAGTCAATCTAATGAGATTTTATTACTTTATCAGGCCTATGCGAACAGTTAGAGAGATATATCAGGACAGATAAAATGACATATAAAAACAGCCTAGCAAACCTACTTTGAGTCCGTCGGTGAACAGATCTTCCTTACCGAGAGGTAAGTTCAAGAGGTTCTGCAAGTGGTCCTTGTTACCCAGTCGAGTCGCCATCAAACAATTTGCACCCTGGCTATCACCTTTATCAGAAGGTTCAACCCTGTTGCAGTAGCCAACTGCATACATTGGTAGAACTTTGGGGATGCCTGAGGGACCGACAGCGGTTCCCCATTGCCAGCCGGGAGCGGGCTTCGGAATCAGTTCCGCGTCCATGGAGTGCAACGGGGAAACAGCGTCGTCTGCCGTACGCTGCAGGGCAGTGACGTGTGACACCTGTGTCATGTACAAAAGGTTGCTGAAGGTTCGTAGCCGGGCTCGGGCCAAACACTCCACCGCCTTGAGCTCTTTCTTAACTCATTCGGTACCAATGATGCCAAAAGACGACAAATTAATTCCTTGTCCCAACCCCGATGATGACTTTTGGCATAATTTCTAAGAGTCTTCCCAGCCCCAATGACGCTAAAAGACGACAATGCTTCCATATTCAATGTCGCATTGTGGAAACTGGTCAGTCTTACAAGGGAGGTGTTCAACCTCTCTTGCGTTTTGCAACTATATATCGGCTTAGTATATAGATGGTAATTTTTAAGGTTGTTTGGCTACGGACAGGAAAGTTGTTTGGCTGGGAAGAAAACAAAGACACAAACTTTTGAAACAGATATGATGATTCAGTTTTTTTAATTATTGCGTTATAATTTGCTTAAAAATAGTCACGTTAAGAACAGAATCTTACGCTTGTGGCAATTTAATATGAAAGTCATATAATATATTTCATTCCTCTGAAATGTACATGTATAGGTATGATATACCAGAGACTGGATCTTGACTGATGAACTGCATGAAAAAGAAATCATCATCATAACAAAAATATTATTATGTTGACCTAGCAACCGAAAAATTATCTGAATGAGCTAGTGCACTTTTGACAGGCTTCTGGTTCTTGTCTAGGTAAGTAAGCTTGCCAAATTTGAAATTCATCAGTGGAATGATTTTGCAGATATCTCCTTCACATATGTACAGACGGACGGACATACTTCATGATGACCATACCCCTATGCCAAAATTGACCAAGAGGTAAAAACCCATTAATGTACGCTAAGGATCAATGTATTAGGAATCTCACTATTTTCCAGAGCAATCCTATAACCACATAACGATGAGACTTGGTAAAAGTGACAAGGTGACAGGAGCTGGAACCAAAGGGTGCTGAGGTTACGTGACAGCATCGAGCACAGGGTCATAAAGTGGAGGGCAATGACCGCTGCTGCCACCTCGGATAAATTTAGCGAACAAACAAGAATAGGAAACAGCCTGGTTGGTTTAATGTGGGACAATTGGATCATCCACTATCGCCACAAAATTAATCAACACCTAATTATTCATGCTGAATATAATGATTGGAATATTTCTGATAGCTCACCGTATTTCTGCATATATTCCTTGCCAGCATTACCAAAAAGTTGGGCATTGACAGGAGAGGAATCGATTCCACAGTTATTTGCCATCGCCTCAACAAATTTCTCTGTGGGTCTCGCTCTGTCCGTGTACTGAAACATAAGCATAGAACTTCAACACTGAAAATAAATAATAAAATTAAAAGTTCAGCAGGCTTAGTTTTGCAAAATCTCGGATTTAATACAGTCTACTTGAATATATGGGATTATTTGTTCAAAAGTCGAAATACTATTTTTACCCAAATGTCTATTTTGGAAGATGCACGGATGGATTAAGTATATTATTATTTAATCTGGTTTGGGCAGCTACACTATTACACAACATCTGGCCCTTATCTCTCAAGGCCATTGCCTGTCTGATTTCCTCAGCTCACATTGTATTGTTGATCAACAGTATTGTTTATTTTGCAGACTGCCTGCTATGTACATTCTTGCTGTTCTTGGCTCTGTGTTTATTTTGCACACAGTCCATTATATATTATATTACTTTATTTTCTGAGGGTAACAAATACAAGTATTTACTCTGTCAGTTGTGTAAACTGTTCTTCCCAGAGGCCCTCTAACAAACAATCAAACAATGTACATTAAATATATATATGAAAACAGTTCAACCAAATTCAAAGTATACATCAAACACATAATAATATATCTAACATCATGGCATCCAGCTAACTTATGCTTTTTGGCTGAAGAATTTTTATCAGTCGATGTTTGAAGGCTCCAGCTGAGGGAGACTCTCTTAGCTTCTTGTCCAGCGAATTCCATATTTTGGCTCCTGTGTAGCTCAAGCTTCTTGTCAGCATATTTGATTTTGGCTTGGGAACAAACAGATCATTATTTTCTGTTGATCTTAGATGCCTTGATGTTATCTCCCCAACATTTGTGTATCCTGCTTCTTATCATTTTATAATCCAGATAAACTCCCCTCTTTCAGTATGAAATTTTCCTAACCCAGCCATTCTGCCTGCAGCATCGCTCATGGTCAGATCATCCCACCTCCTCCCCTTAACTTCCACCTCGCTTTCCATATTACTTCGGAGAGGACCTATCCTACCAGCTGGCATATTATACATACATTACGACCTTCCCAGCCATCGGTAGGGACAGGTCATACACAACATCGTTCCCGGCCATCGGTAGGGACAGGACATACATCAATATACCTTCCCGGCCATCGGTAGGGACAGGACATACACCACTCCCTTCCTGGCCATCGGTAGGGACAGGGCATACATTACATCCTTCCCGGCCATCGGTAGGGACAGGACATGCACCACACCCTTCCCGGCCATCGGTAGGGACAGGGCAATCATTTCATCCTTCCCAGCCATCAGTAGGGACAGGACATACAATCAATATACCTTCCCAGCCATCAGTAGGGACAGGACATTCATCACACCCTTCCTAGCCATTGGTAGGGACAGGGCATATATTACATCCTTCCCAGCCATCGGTAGGGACAGGACATGCACCACACCCTTCCTGGCCATCGGTAGGGACAGGGCATACATTACATCCTTCCCGGCCATTGGTAGGGACAGGAAACACATCACAACCTTCCCAGCCATTGGTAGGGACAGGGCACACACCACATCCTTCTCAGCCATTGGTGGAAAGGGGCATACATTACGTCCTTCTCAACCATCGGCAGGGACAGGACTCCACTTTTACGCCCCCAAACACACTCAGTTGTCTCGGACCCGATGCAGTTGCCAGTGGCGCTCAAGTCCGCCACTGCAACCTGTAGGTCCGTGCAACTCGAGTTGTGCTGTCAAAACAAACACACTCAGTTGTGCCAGACCCGGCTCAGTTGCCAGTGGTGCTCAATCCCACTGCAACCTGGGTTCCCCCAGGGTCTGCTCAACTCGAGTCGTGATACCAAACACAGCTGGTGGGATTGAGTCTGCTCCCAAATAAGCCAAATGAACATTGTTATTAATAAAGTACTTTTTGTATTACCTCATATTTGTGTTGTGTTGCTGCCTAAAATAAAACATGCACAGCAGACGTAAACTTGAATTTGTCTGAAACAGCCGTAATGGTAGCAGTTTAGAAGATGAAGAACTGATCTGGAAGAACAATTGTTATGGATAACAACTGCCTCTTTTATAATCGCGCGACATTTGCCGGAAGGTGCAAAATGTTAGTACGAGAACTTGAACAATTTGGGGAATCACTCACTTTTCCTTTTATTGATCCTCTTTCCATCTTCTCAAAGCCAAGAGCTAGAACACAGTCACTGAGACCTTCAAAAACATTAAGATACATAGAGGATATCAGATAATATGGCTGCATCATTTAGCCGGAACTCTCACATAATCTGCCACACAACCGATGACCATGGGTGGTTAGTGAACACAGGTCTTTTGACTGGCCATTCTTTGTTGTGTCTGCCTAATTGACTGCCTAAAGCTGCTGAGCACTTCAAAACCAGAGACAATGTTGAATTGCTGATGCTGCAACTAGTAAATCCTATCTTGAGAGCTAGTGTGTGGATGGGAATGAGATTCTATTTTCTATTTTTTTAATGGGCCAATAAAGGCCCAATATTTGAAGCCTTCAGTGTCTTTTAGTTAATAAATTTAACTATATGCCCATACATCTGGAATTATGCTGGTCCAAATTTCAAGGTTGGTTAATGCCCTTGATCCCAACTGGTAGCTTTAGCAATCCAGAGAAAGGTCCACGATTTTGTGCTTCTGAGAATGTAAGATATATCACATCTTATATTGAACGACAAAATAAAATGGGCTTAACTCTTAGTAACTATAGGCGACCTAGAAACGAGCTGAGAGCTCACATATCCCTCACTAAAATCAACAATAGTCAAACACAAGAAAATAGCAGTTTTCCTTCAAATAGATTCCTTTCAGGTGAGAAAATTGTTCATGAAGGAAGAAAAATGTGAAGAAAGTGATAAAGTAAACCTTTGTTCTTTTATAATAAACAGGTATAATGTTCATAAAGGATCCCTCTCCCAGTTAAATTAGTAAATGCATGGCTTTAATTTCACAACAGTTCAACTAAATGTAGCTGTTTTTCACATGTATCAAACATGGGAGACAACTTCACAGGACAAATGTCATATACATGTAGGGGAGATAAACTCTGAATATTCCAACCTAACAAGTATATCTAGTCAGATAAACTGGATTCAGTTTTGGGGGACTGACCTTGGTCTTTGACTTATCTCAAACTTATCTCAAACTGAATATGGCTCCTCCATGTGAGTGACGTAGCCCAAAGTTTGGTACCAATCCATACCTTGAAACTGGAGATATCGCATGGACAAATGTTAATGGACGGATAGATGGACAGAATTCACCATCGCCTTACATGACCTCGTCTTTGACAAGCATATGAAAATGTAACTTTTACTGATTTCTTGATTTTGAGGTCACAGTGGCATTGACCTAAATTTATGTACATGACACATCATCTCCCCTTAATGTGTCAATGAACACAAAAAATCATGATTTTTATCACCCTCATGATTTCGGGGTTCGGGGTCACAGTGACCTTGACCGTTGACCCACTTTTGGTATGCAACACATCGTGTCTGCCTAATGTATCAACTGGCACAAAAAAGTTGTGTTTAATGATTTCCGAATTTTGGGGTGACATTGACTTTGACCTAAATTTTGCTACATGACACATCGTCTCCCTTCAATGTATCAATGGACACAAGAAATCATGATTTTTAACAATTTCATGATTTTGAGGTCACAGTGACCTTGACTTTTGACACTGACCTACATTTTGGTATGTGACACATGTCCCTCTAATGTATCTACTGACACAAATAAATATAAATTTTGAAAATTTCTTGATTCTGGGGTCACAGTGACCTTGACTATTGACCTTGACCCAAATTTTGATACATGACATATCATCTCCCCATAATATGTCAATGGACACAGAAAATCGTGATTTTTAACAATTTCATGATTTTGGGGTCACAGTGACATTGACCTTTGACCTGGATTTTGGTACTGACACATCGTGTCCCCCTAATGTATCCACTGACACAAAAAAAGTTATTTTTAATAATTTCCTGATTTGGGGGTCACAGTGACCTTTGATCTTGACCTAATTTTTGGTATGCAACACTTCATTTCCCCTACTGAATCCACTAACAAAAAAATTGGAACTTTCAAATAATTTCCTGATTTTTCGGTCACACTGACCTTTGACCTCTGACCTCCATTTGGTATGCAACACATCATCCCTCCCTAGGGAATCCACTCGCCAAAAATTAGAACTGTAGATAGAAAACTGTCCATGATCAATGATTTCCTGATTTTTAGGCCACAGTGACCTTTGACCTCTGACCTCGACCTTCACTTTGGTACGCGACACATCGTCTCCCCATAGGGTATCCACTCACCAAAAATTTGAACTGAAGATAGAAAACTGTCCCAATACAGACCAGACATGAGGGCTGACAGACGGGCACACAGACGGAAACCACCATCACGTTTTGGCGGGCGTATAAAAAGCGGTTCATGTAACAGGCTACTAGTGCATAAATCCAGAAGAATCATCTATTGTATATTATTCTCACTTTCTTCTTCCTGCAATTCCTTATTCATTTATCAAAGTTCTCAAACCTGACACAGGATCAGTTTTTCAGCTCAAATTGCTTTCAGCCAAAGCATCTGCTTTGAAATCAAAAAAATAAAATGTCTTAAAAATAACTGTGATTAATAATGTAACGGCAAGAGAAAATATATGTACACAATATGTGAAAGTTCTAGCTCGATTACGTTATACTTATACAGTGAAACATGGATATTCTGACCCACCACGGAACCGAGCAAAAATGTTGGTTTTGACTGTGTGCCGGTTTTCTCAGGGTCACGATAGCAGCGGTCGTACGAGCGAGAACTGACTCAACAACAACAGCACTGACGGAAGGAAGCAAAACATTGACTGTGTCGCAAAAATACTGCTTTATTTGATACTGACAATAAATAGATTGTCATTATATTCAGTACACATTGTTTATGTTTACAGTTTTTGCATATTTATAAATATTTACATGATGCTTTTATGTGACGAAAAGAAGCACTAGTGTGAATAAAAGAAGCACTAGTGTGAATAAAAGAAGCACTAGTGTGAATAAAAGAAGCACTAGTGTGAATAAAAGAAGCACTAGTGTGAATAAAAGAAGCACTAGTGTGAATAAAATGGCACATGGGTGGGACAGTTTAGCAGTAGCACTGAGGTACATATTTACATTGTACATGCGTATGTCAAAAACAATCAGTGATTTATTCTTTACAATGGTAGTGGGCGAGGTCTCGTTTCAGGACTGTGCAATCCAATTAACAGCGCCCAAAACAGTAATTTGCTTGATCGATGTTTGAGGAGATTCAGTCATATCAATTTTGGCCAGCAGACTTTTGAATACAGTAGGTGCTTCCTAAAGCCTTGATCATCCCCTGATCCAATGGTTGTAGAACTTATATGCATGGTATTGGTTGAGAGGAATTTTAGCTTCACATGGCTTAGCACGATGTCATCATGGGATGTGACATTGTCAAAGAAGAGAAGGATTTTTCTCTTTCGCTTTTGCTTTTAGTGCACTGAGAAGGACAAACAATGGGGAATTAACAGTAAAAAGATAACAGATGCAACACCCTGACTGACTGACTGATTGATTGGTAATAAGTTTAAGCCTGTAAGTGGATTAGCTTTTGACCCGTGCACCGTCTCCCAAGGTGTGAATGAGTTAATCAGCAGACTGTGTATCTAACATTGTTTAGATCGCTTTGCATGTAAAACACAGTTGGTTCCGGTGGAGACAGGTTCAGGTGTTTTCTGGGTCTTGGTATAGGCATTTACTTATGAGAAGAAAAATGGACCAAAGATTTTGGTCGGTCAGGGTGTTGACGGGATTCTGGTGTTTCCAGGGGTCGTTGTTCAAGGTTTCACTGTAGTTATAACATGTAATTGAAATGTGCAGCATGTGCTATTTGGTCAAAAAGGGTCTAAATAGAGTCATTCACACACACATTTAGATAAGAAGGACTGCTTGGACCAAAACGTCATTTAACCTGGTGTTATGCGGGGGCATATTTTATTTCCACTGCTACTGCTACAAAATCTTTTTGGTCCAAGGGTCCTTCGTGTCTAAATGTGTTTGAACCACTCGATTTACGCCTTTTTTTCCATTAAATAGCACATGCTGAGGATAACAATTTCATGCCATAACTATAAATTATAATCATAATTATCCAACTAGAATTTTCACATATTGTGTACATATATTTTTTCTCTTGCCGTTACATTAAAACAATTATTTTTATGTCATCTTTTTTTTTTTCGAGCTGAGCCAAATTCCCACCTTATCGTATCATCTCCTTTTGTCAACCCCAACTTTTACTGCAAAAATAGTTATCTACCACTGTTTACAAGACATCATTCTCTACATCTTCCAATGCATGATTACAAACTTTTATACCCCACTTGTCACCCCTTTAAAAGCATCCGGATATGAAATGATGTACGAAATGTGGGATCAGTTTTAATGAAGTCAGTCACATGTGCTTACCTCCTTGAATGAACTGTTTTGCCATTATTAATGCAGTTGAGCCAGTAGAACAATTATTATTCACCTGGTTAAATGTAAAAATAACATGGTACAATATACACATACCCACAAAACTCCACTTGCTTATGAAAACTTATGTGAGACACAGAGCATTTCTCTGAATACATGGGTAAAACATAATTTAATTTTTATAAGCGGGGAGAAATTGTCTCCATTTAACATAGTTCAAGAAGCAAACACACAGTTTTGGTGGTTCATTGGTTTGAAAAATAAAGTGTGAAGATTTACCTTCAATATCAACATGTAGGCTTGTGGAGTGAGACAATGTTTGAGTGAGCAGAATTGTGACGTTGCTTTCAACAATATTCCAGTCATATGATGACATTTGGGTCTTACATGTACGTATTCCCTTTTACAATCGGAAAACCCACAGGTGCCTCAGATATTCAACTCTTAGGACAATGTATCTGAGGACGACCCATAATTCTTTCCATGACTTGGGTGTGCATAATGATACCCCAGGTAATTCCCTGGAGGTTCCATGGGATGGCTTCATATGTTTACAAAGAGAAACATGTGGTTTACATCTCAAAATAGACCATTTGCACAAATACACAGCTTCAAGTTGCTATTATTCAGAAATCCTAAAACCCAATGCCATGGGTAAATTTCTTGTTATTAAGCTAAAACTTACCTCACTTCCACTATATGCATTCCCTGATTCTACATGGAATCAATAAAAATTCAAAAAAACACAGTTCTCTCCTTGCTAGTCACGAGCATGCTCACACCCATACTTTCTTCTTGTTCTACCGAGCTAAGAGGGGAAGGCGGGTGAGCATCACTGGAAGTGAGGTAAGTTTTAGCTTAATAACAAGAAATTTACTTGTAAAATTGTCTAGTTATTTGCACTGAAAACTTACCTCACTTCCACTATATGCATAGAATGCCGCAGATAGGATGGTGGGCAAACTGATACATACCGTGGAAAGCCATAAAAGTGAGCAGTGTGACTAGTCAGAATAGAAATGAAAGATCATCTACCTCACTGAGGATCTAAGAGATCACACGACCGTAGTAACATATATGTTATGCCTGTGATATATAGGAAACCCAGTCGCTACTCTAACTTCTAGGTCAAGTCACAAACATACCCCCCCCCCCCCTTTTTTCCGAAAGGGAATTAACGAGAGGAAAATGGACTCACCACAAAGCAGGATAAAAACTGTTCGTCCGATCTTTATCTTGCTACCTTGCTGGCCTCGGTCCCATAGAAACCCTCTGTGCTGTTACTAGGGGGCCGATGGAGTAGAGGTCGTCACAATACTAACGTCATGTCACGAAGGTAGAAAGAGGCAAACGTCATATTTGACTCCAGTAGTATGCCCTCATAATATCTGTCACTGTACTGTTAGTCCACAAAGGCCATGATGCCACTAGTGCCCTAATCTCGTGACCAGAAACATTTACAAGCACAGCTTGTCTATCCGTAGCCGTGGAGTACGCTAGTCGAATCGTATTTTTGAACCAACTTGAGATAGTATTTTTGCTTATTTCTTGTGTGGCTTTAGGATTGAAAGGGATTAACAAGTGCCTCCTACCCGCCCTGCGATCTTCAGTACAATTCATAAACACACAAGTGCACGAACTGGACACATCAACATGTTTGATTCAAGACCGGGCGAAAGGAAATCAGATAAGGCTGGAATTGTGAACTCTAGAAATATGGTATCGTACACAGCTTGATTCTTAGCCACGAACTCAGGAACTGTTGAGAGAATGACGTTGCTCCAGTTCCTAGAGTGTCTGACGTTCTTCCTATCGAGCGCATGCAGCTCTGACACACGAGCTGCTAAGGCGAGAGCCAACAAAAACAAGGTTTTGTAAGATAACATCTTGAGATCAACTGACTCTATTGGCTCGAAAGGTGACTCCCCTAATTGACGAAATGCTAGGGCCGAGTCCCACATCGGCAACTTCGGGGTGACTGACTGACCCGAAATCGTGAACGATTTGATAAGCACAGTCAAATTCGGATCAGTGAAGGATTAATCCCAGTACCCAGAAGAATAGGCTGAGCGATGGCTGCTCTGTAACCTTCTACCATAGCGGGTACCAGGCCCCTATCTTCGAACAGGTACAAAATAAACTCTGCTACTTCAGGGATAGTGGCTCTAGATGGATTGATATCCCTCTCTCCACACCAAACATCAAAGACTGCCCGCTTTCATTGATGTACAGCGGAAGAGGACAGTCGAATCGATTGTACCATTCGGCGCCCAACTTCCGCAGAAAATTCCACCTGAGCAAATTGTCCCTTGAGCACTTGCACATGTGGTAGTGGAACAGCTGGCTGGCTGTGGAATATTGACGTCCCGGGCTGGCGTAATAGGTTGCGCCAAAACGGAAGTCATCTCAGTACATCTACCAGAAGATCCAGTAAGTCCGGAAACCACGGCCTTGCTGGCCACCATGGAACAATTAGGTAAATGACACACATGTGTTCAAGGATCTTCCGGAGTACCTTCGCTAGGAAAGCTTGAGGAGGGAACGCATGCTACCATGCCTGACCAGTCCTGCGATAGGCATGATAGGGTGTCCACTGCATATGCCAACGGATCCGAAACCGGAGACATGAACAGGGGCAGCAGATTGCTGTGCCAAGTGGCAAACAGATCTATGTGTGGCATCTCCTATCATGACATGAGCTATCTGTTTTAGTATGGCTGGGTGAAGATGCCACTCTGTGGGAATTATCTGATTCTGTAATGAAAGCGAGTCCGCCAAGACATTCAGAACTCCCAGGATGTGCCTGGCCAACACTGATATGTTGTTGTCCCAACACAGACCAAAAAAGATTTCCGCTTGGCTTTGTAATCGCGGAGATCTTCCCAACTGATGTGTTGTCCGTAGCAACCAGCAGGTTCTTGTCGGTCAATACGCTCCCCCACGTGCGGATGGCATGTGTCACTGCCATAAACACCAACACGTTGATATGGCCAGCATTTCTCGTTTGTCCATAACCTGGATATCGACTTGGGCTCCCCAACCTTCCATAGATGCGTCCGTGAACAGATGATCTGTTGGATGAAATGGAAGTAGGGACACACCAGGCATAACGTTGGGTGGATCCAGCCACCATTGGAGGTACTGTTTGGCAAGAGGCGTGACAGGTATCCACGGATTCCACTTCGACCCATTGATGATTGAAGTAAATCATTTAGGGACGAAGCTGCAACCACCCTCTTGGTGTTACATCCTGTGTTGACGTCAAGAGGCCGATTATCGCAGCAAAGTGTAGAGCCCTGGCTGAGATAACTTGAGGAACTGAGGTATCTTCGTCGTTATCTTCTGCAATCGATCTTCTGGGGGTTTGGTGAGAGCTAGTAGCGTATCGTATTCCACCCCAAGAAATCTGCGCCTTTGCGACGGAGTCAGTTCTGACTTCTCTTCATGGGGAGGTAACCCAGAGATGTCAGTATCCTTAAGACAAACTGAGTGTCTAGGATTAACTGCTCTTTGCAGGCATTCCTTAGCAGTGAGTCGTCGATATAAAAGTGGTACTTTATACCTAGACTGTGCAGGAATAGTGCCACTGGTGTAAACACCCAAGGGGAAGTTGAAAGGCCGAACGGGAGCACTTGAATTTGGAAGCGTCATTTGCCGACTATGAATCTTAAGTACGGTACTTCCTGTTCTCTGGATGTATCGGGATATGAAGGTATGCATCCCTTAATTCCTTGAGTACCGACCGGATGGACCGGAAGGACTCCATGCGGAAGTGTGGCGGTGGAGTAAGGTAGTCCTTGTTGAGGCGCTTGAGGTTGATAACTATGCGCATCTCGGACGTGTCTTTCTGGGGACCAGAAAAACCGGTGAATAGAACCCGGGTGTTTTGTCCCAAACCGGAAGCTCTATAACAGACACCTTCTCTATCAGCTTGTCCACAGAGGATTGTATTGCCGATACATTGCCGCTCGTAAGGGAATACGAGACGAAAGGGGAATCGTGTCGAACGATAGGCAATAACCGTATCTTATAGTTCGAATGACCCACGATTCCGACCCAATTATTGTCCAGTTCTGCTAAAACAACTGAAGTCTTCCCCCTACCGGAAGATGTTGTTGTGGCAAGACTGGAAACGTAATGTTTCGGTGTTCCCGCCATATCGGAAGCCACCCAGTATGGCCCAAAACATCACTTATCCTGCATTGCCTGCTTGCCTCTCCCCTTGCCCTTCTTCTCTGTAATTGTTGTTGTCTTTCTGCGCCCGCCAACGAAAACAAACCATCCTTAATGGCTTTAAGAAACCAGTCCAGATTATTAGTAATCGCTACCACATGTGGGATTGGAAGCTGCATATTCGGGAATAAGTCATAGATACCCGCAATTAAATCATAATATTTGCGGGCATCCGGATCAGTATTGGTAGGTTCGTAATATTCTGAGCTACCGTACTGGTCCCTATCCACTTCCATAGCCTCCTGGGCTTCCTGCCAGTTAGGACTCTTGGAAGAGATAGCCCCCCGTCCGATTAGCTTCCGGTTTCGTGGCTGGTCAGTATAACTTAAACGCAGTGCAATACCGCCCGAGAAATGACTGGTCATAGCCTCTCTCAATGCCTTCATTTCCTGTCTCTGCTGTTCCATTTCAGCAAGAATAGCATCCAGAGTAGGATAAAGAATTTGAGAGTGAACCGTACAGTTCTGACGGGGTGTGTTTACACCCGGGGACCTCACACATGGCCGTGAGCATTGCCACTGTAAAGGTCGGTGAACTGCTACTCTAGGTCGTAAACCGGAAGCTCGGACAGGAGGATGCATCGCCCGAAGCAAAGAAGGTCCCGTGCCATGAATACCCCCGGAAGTTGAAAATTGAGTAAAGCCATGCAAGGGCCGAGTCATTCTCGCAACCGGATGCCTCAAAATTTGACCTACTTGTGAAGAGTCTTGATACTGTATCACAGAGGCAGGCAAATAACTTGGCATATTATAGGTACCTGTGTACATACCCATCTGGCGTTGTTGCGGGAACCTCAATCTCTGGTGGCTCATAAGGCTCGTAGTCATCAATGTCTCGGCAGGAGGGCGAGAAGGGCCACCAGAGAAACCAGAAGTAGTTTGGAAAAAGTTAGACAGACCGGTCGTTACTGGATTAATATTTGTTAGTGAGCGACTGGAGAGTCCAGGCCTCAACGGGGTTGAGAATGGCAATCTTGCAAATCTGGGTCCAAATGAAAATTTAGTATTAGGCGCCTCCGTAGATTTGCCTAAGTTCTCACACTCATAATCATAAGACATTAACGATTGAGCGATCGGCAATGACTGGCTCTCCGATACCTAGCCTGGACCCGTTACTGGGTTCCCTTCGCCATCGTGTACAGGCATCCGCTCGATAGGAATCTCGACCTCCACTGTCGTAGTTGTGCTGGTTTCCTTATCTTCAAGAGTCCCTTCCACTTGAACGATCCGGGTCATTTTCTTACCTGATTGACCTTCACCCTGGGTCTGAAAAGGAAGAAACTTGAGCAGGTGGAGACGCTTGTTCATCTTTATTTACGTTCAATAAACTGACTAATGTAGGCCCCCCGACTGGCGCATCAACAAGACTCATAGCAACCTCGTTCATGCTTGAATGGGAAGATGGAGCTACATACGTCTCAGAATCGGTGACATTTAGAGACACATTAGCATTATCAGTACAGGCCAGTGTCCCGGCAAGGTAGGCTTGAAATAGGCCTGGGGCCCAGACAATACACTCATCACACACAGTATCCCAGGTGCATACAATGACCTGGTGACAAGATGGACAGGTTGAATGTAGGTCATAGACGGGCTTGTCACCTCCGCATGAAACACATGACATCTGAGACATATTTGCGGCCATAATGCTTGATAATCATAAAGAATACTTCCCAAAGGACTTCTTGCAGAATATCAGACATCTTGAGGTAATCCAACTGTAGTGATTTCGCTAGAAATGATTGATTTCACGGAGCTGAACAAAATGGCCTCCTTGATGTACGGTCAGTAAAACAAGAAGGAAGTATGGGTGTGAGCATGAGCGTGACAGAACTGTGTTATTTTGAATTCTTACTGAGTGATTCCATGTAGAACAAGGAATGCATATAGTGGAAGTGATGTAAGTTTTCAGCGCAAATAACCATTTATTTCATATGTAATTTTTAATATTGGTACTCAAAAGATACCTCCTTCTGGGGGAATCCTCCCTTAATCACATGAGATCGACATGAAATGTAACTTGTCATTCAAAATAAATGATACAAAGATTTACCCATGCTCATGGATAGCACAGCACATCATCATGAACAAAATCTACGAAAACATAGCCAGACAAATTTCCCAAACATAGGGAAATACAACAGAAAGTTTAACATAAAGTAATGCTTTCAGAGACATGCACGTTTGAATTAGTGACAGCAAATTTCTCTTTCAAGAACGGCCATTTTTGCTACAACAAAACGGTTTCAGCGATATTATATTAATGTTCAGGAATAAACCAATCATATCAACATACAACATTCCTTCATTCAAATTGATAAATTTCTATTTTATAAAAAAATTCCCAAAATTAGTTGCCAAAACTGCTGCCTTATGATCATGTCACTGCAGCGGGGGATCCCATTAATCATGAAAACGTAAGAACATCTACTTTGTAGAAATGCTCTAATTACTCTGTAATCAGGTTAGGTCCTTCTGAATGCATTAAAATCTTCAAAACTGTCCAGTTAAATCATCAGTACATATCATGGTACTGGTATTTAACTTGGCATACTGTTTATCACATCTCAGAGAAAATTTTAGGGTTTTGATTGATTAATTATCATATTGCCAAGTTTCAGTAACATTGACACAAAACATGGACTGCCTGTTATTACTACTTATACAGCATCAATTACCATTGTCAACTCGAACACCTATGTTATTGAGCCCCGGTAGGCCCTACATAAAAAAAACTGTACTGGAGTTTAAATATGGGGAGAATTACTAAGTTATTTCAACTGTGACATATTAACAATATCATGGTGTAATGGTAGTGATTTTGTAGAGTTCAGTTTGTTATACACACTGAGAAAATGAAAAATGATGCAGAGCTTACTACTGATTTTTGACAACCTTCAAACTACATGACTAATTAAAATGGACATACTATAGTAGGTTATCTTCCTCTCCTAGAATAAGAGATGGGAATTCCTTTAAAAGTCTTCCAGCTGAGAATAGTTTGATAGACATCGTGATTATCTTCAAGTAGTTAGAATATAAGAAAAAGTTAAATACGATTTATACGATTTTTCCATGAATATGCTTCGAAATAAGGGCCATTCTCTATGTTTTCTGCGTTATCAAATGAAGCATGAGTCAGTCCACTTATAAGTTATCTAGAATTAAAACATGAGGCTCCGCCTAATAAATCGAGCCCTTTTGAGGTTGCAATTCATTGAGGGGTAGCAGAATTATACCAACAATGCAGACTACACACAAATTTCATCTTTCTGCCCAGATATATTCGATACATAAGCTCGAATGCAATATATGAGGGAGGGTGAGGGTTAGTTTTGGATATAGAGGGTGGGGTTCGTTGCCCCAGGATGGGGAAATGCTCGAGGGTAGTGGTAAACGTTCCGACATGGTCATGGAAAGCTCCCTGTACATGAAACAACCACACTGACAACTACATGCCACACTGAAACAACAAGGTCAGAAATTTAATTCAATTCAGGAAATTGATACAGTGTGCACACAAACTTTAGGAACTCAACTAAAGCTTCAGTGTAAATCATATGATGTGGAATAGAATGATTTGATAGCAAAATTGAAGCAAATGCTGTCCTTGATTTAATGTGACAGGAAATTCAAAAGTAACTAACAGGGGTTTGGTATTGCGAGAACCCATTGTATTTTTTTAAATAAAATAATGTCATCAACGTATTAGTACTATAAAGGATTTTTTTGTAGATGATTCAGCATGTGTGTGTGACAAAAACAATGTAAACTGCATCT
>JAVTVY010019450.1:0-72321 GCA_036873755.1 Hanleya hanleyi | reverse complement strand
GGAATCAATGGTGTACGTGGTGTCAAAGCTACCCCAAATACACAAAATTACTGAAAATAGTGGCCAGAAGAAAGAACTGGATAAAGCTACTATATCAATGATTAGTACTTCTAAAATAGTATATTTTTACTATAAACTCAAAACATTGCAGCACTTCACCATAGAAGTTTTTGTGTCAAACTTTTATCAGTTACACCAGTGCCAACTACATGTTAAGTGGTCATATTATGAAGAGTGTCACATGGCTGGCCACCTACTCCCTGCTTCCTCAGTAGATAACAACATCTTATATATAAAGGTAGATAACTGTCTATGAGCTGTAACAATATGCTAACATAACTAAAACAAAAAGTTGTCAAAGTTGTCCCACTGTCAATGTTACCCGGTGTTACCTAACACTTTATATCCGACTTGTCTCAACGTTTGTTGCGAATATTCGTGAAAGGAACAACGGTTGATTTTGAAAGGATATAATCATTATGCGCATGTCAGGATGGCTTTACGTCACCAGTCATCAATGCAACCGCAGCCGAGGAATTGACGTATGGGTAATGATCACTTCCTGTCTTATACACCCATCTATAGACGAGGTGGCATATTTTGATCAAGATTTCTGTCTGTATGTTAACTTATGTAATGTATGTAAGCTGTGAGATATCTGCAGTTCCATGACGTCAAAACGTTAAATATCATTAAATCATTTAAAAATTGCTTTGCCCGTCTGTTCGTCCATCTTGAAGGATTATTGTCAGGTTTTCCAATTTCATATAGCATATACCACTAGCAATGAAGCAGAACCCTATTGAAAATGACTGACCTTCATCTATTTTATCATTGTCAAATTCTAGTATTGGTGATATCCTTTGACGGATTACATTCTGTGATCTTCAGTGTACAACTGGTGATTAACTGGAAATTTTAACTGGAAAAATTAATTATCAACATATCAATGGACAATGGTCTGTTCTCGGTTACCGCCTCAAGATGTCCGTTGATGGTGCTGAGCAAATGTTTCCACAAGCCCCAGAAGAACCGTTCCCCCGTGCTCGTGTTGCGCATGAGATAAGATAGATTATTGGTAGGTCTTCGTCTGACCAAACACCTGACTGTATTTCTTTGTCTATATATATAGAATATGGACAGAAAATCCACGTGTTGTTACATGTTTCGAGAGGAGAGAAACTTAATTGTTAAAAAGGGTATTGTGTCTTTTCAGACAAGGCCGCATTAGTTTCATAGGGAAAAGAAATGGAAGATGTATCAGTAAAACGGGAGGATTTTGACCAAACGGACGAATTATGGAGCCAAAGAACCAAGAATATGTCTTCGAAGGAGGAATTGAGGATCCAAGCTGGGATACACAACCATGTAACAATAAAAGAAGAGCCCGTGGTCGAGTTTGATGTACATGCAAATGGCCAGCCACTACAGAAGATCCTTGTACATAGATCGGTTAAACAAGTAAGTCATACCAGGTGTATCCCGTGTATGTTATATTCACTGGTCAGCTATAGCACAGGTGACAAATGTTGCAAACATACATTATCTGGTCAAATATTGACCACGAGAAAGACCGTGACATACTGATTTGTCAACACTACACAAGGATATATCAAATAGAATCGCATCTCAATATTGAAAAACTATCCAGCACACGTTCAAGTGACGCATATTCTTATAATTCTGTCGCTGTATCCGGTGGATACTTCATGTTGGAAGCTATTGTCAGAGTCTTTGTGCAGCTGAAAAGGCCAGACACATTGTTGTTCCCAGACTTGGCTAGTGTATGCATTGTCTCGAGAATCTTACATGGAGTATGAACCCTGTAACCCTTCAACAACCACCCACTCACCCCGCCCAGTAACATAAGTAGCTCCAGAAAAATGTATATAAAATAGCCAAGGTCAAACTTGGATAGGTGACCGGGCACTTTACTGGCAGGGCTGATAAGTGTCCAGGATAAAAGAAGCTGTGAGAACTCGTCGTGGCCTGGCACATGCAGGCACCGTCTTGATATGAGAGAAACATAATCGAAAAAGACATTAGATCGTACTCACCCACCCACTCATGTAAAATAGCCATTTCTTCCCATGGATAATAGCTTACAGTGATATACTGCTGATTCTTAAAATACTACGTTGACCTTGTCAGTAGTCCAATCATGATAACTAGACTGATTGTTTTGATCTTCCAGGAGTGTCCGGGCACAGGCAGTGATACCGAACAGACCAGACTTGAGGACGATACAACTCCGGTGCAAAAACCTTTTCCTGTGAACCTGTATCAGGTCAATAATATGTGCAGAAATTATACTCCGCTGAACACGGACTGTTCCAGCCCAAACACCACCTTCTTGACACATGTCCTAGAAACCCAAAACGCAGACCAGATCAGTGATAACCTAGACCATGAGAGACCACATACCTGTGAAAATTCATACAAATGCCCATTATGCCCGTTTTGTTGTACCAAGAAAAGTGATATGCAGAGACATCAGAGAACTCATACTGTTGAAAAGCCATACAAATGTCCATTGTGCCTGTATAGCTGTGCTCGGAAACACAATCTCATTGACCATGAGAGAACACATACTGGCGAAAAGCCATACAAATGCTCATTATGTCCATATAGTTGTACACAGAAAAGTGATCTGAAGAGACATCAGAGAATTCATACTGGTGAAAAGCCATACAAATGCTCATTATGTCCATATAGTGGTACACGGAAAAGTTATCTGAAGGGACATCAGAGAACTCATACTGGTGAAAAGCTAAAGCTATACAAATGTTCATTATGTCCGTATAGTTGTACACAAAAAAATAGTCTGAAGGGACATCAGAGAACACATACTGGTGAAAAGCCATACAAATGTTCATTATGTCCGTATAGTTGTACACATAAAAGTAATCTGAAGACACATCATAGAACTCATACTGGTGAAAAGCCATACAAATGCTCATTATGTCCATATAGTTGTATACTGAAAAATGATCTGAAGCGACATCAGAGAAGTCATACTGGTGAAAAGCCATACAAATGCTCATTATGTCCGTACAGTTGTACACTGAAAAAAAATCTGAAGCGACATCAGAGAACTCATACTGGTGAAAAGCGATACAAATGCTCATTATGTCCATATAGTTGTAATCGGAAAAATCATCTGAAGAAACACCAGAGAACTCATACTCGTTAAAATTCATACACATTCTCATTAGGTGTACACAGAAAACTGATCTGAAGAGACATCAGAGAACTCATACTGGTGAAAAGCCATACGAATGACCATTGTGTCCATATAGCTGTGCCCGGAAAGACCATCTCATTTACCATGAGAGAACATGGTTCATACTCCATGTAAGAATCACCAGACAATGCATACAATAGCCAAGTCTGGGGACAATAATGTGTCTAGACTTGTGCCTTGTCAGCGACACAAAGACCCAGACAATAGCCACCTACATGAAGTATCTACCGAGAACATATATCGACGAAAAGCCATACAAATGTTCATTATTTCCGTATTGTTGTGCACATAAATATAATCTGAAGAGACATCAGAGAACTCATACTGGTGTTAAGCTACAGGCTGATGGTCAGTGCGTCAGGATAGCTGTGTAAAGAAAGGTTATCGGACCGAACATGGATAGCTCAGCGTGATGAATGTCTAACCGGATGCTCGTTATGAAATTTGATAAATCAGGGTTAAGTATTTTTTGTGAAAAAAAATGAGATAATTCACACTGGTCATAAAAATGAGAATGCATGAGAAGCCATGAACATACACGTCGTATATATACTTCCGTATTGATTTGTTATGAAGAGTCATAACTGATGAAAGGTAACTGATTCCGTTATCACCCTTCGCTGTATTAGTTCCATCGAGATAAGTTCTATAAATGACCAGGTAACTTGTTATAGTGTTCTTTAGTTACTCATTAATAGAGCATTTCCACAACTGTATGTTCTTATGTTTCCATGAGAAACGGCTCCGCCGAATCCCCCGCCGCCGCGACTTTGAAAGTGGATGTTCCAGACCGTTAAACGATTTCGGGTCAGACTTTGTGTGCTCACTCCCCAGGCCGGCCGGTGAAATTTGTTTGTTTGTGTTTTGATGGCTCTGTTCACTATTAGGTGACGCTGTAGCAGGGCTTCGTGTTTAGCGTGAGTGATAGCTCACCTGCACGCAAACACTCACGTAAATTCGTGTCACGAGAGTGATTTTAGCTCACGTAAACTGTCACATTTTATATTGTATTATATTGCAATCACACGCCTGACTTTCAAATACCCTCCCCTAAATATTTTGACGTGAGCTATTTTTAGCTCGCGCACTAATTCTAAACACGAAGCCCTGCTGTAGGCAGAGCATAGAGAAACCTTTCACGATTTCGTCTGAATGACTTTTTTTCATTGAACTCTTATGTGCCATCTTCCTAGGGCTTTAGATTTCACCTGCTTGTATTTCGTGGTATTTGTTCATCAATTGGTGGCGCTATGGACATGAATGCAGGTAAACCTGTGTAACATGATATCTTCTAAACAACTTTCTTGATTTCCATGAAATCTCGATATAATGATCTTGCAAGATAGGCAAAGGATTGACAAAATTTCAGTGGTGTTGGTGAAATCATGGAGGCGCGTTTTTGCATCTCAGAAATTTACTTTCTTTAAACAGCGAAAATAATTATAGATTGCTTATCATAAATATAACATTCCCAGTGTTATAATTCACGTCCCTTGCAAGCCAAACGACCTTTTTTTCAATACGTGGAATTCTCATGTCCGGTATCTACATTGCCCAGGCCAGACCTGGGAATTTTGCTTCATCATGTAGTTTCGTGATATTTGTTCGTCATTGGGTAGCACCATAGGCAGTAAACGTATACAGCAAAATTCATTGGCTCTTCTTGAAGTTTATTATTGTGATCTTGTTAGACAGACCAAGGATTTCCAAACATAAAATTTGTATTTTTTTTTTAAATTGTAGTTTTAGGGCTACCTCCCATACGGAAGCGGCCCATCAGCATAATGCTTTATTTATATTTAATCATCCATTTGTTTTCTCAATTCATAATTTGATTAACGTTATGGTTTAAAAAATGGATTGAAAGGACATTGATGCAACCAGAGAATATATGCTGCCATCAGTATGATGTGATACCGTATAGAGAATTGCAAGGAATGTAACACTGATATCCCCCCTTACCTTGCAGTCCTGCATATTGCGTGCCATATGTTGACCATTCAGATGATAAAAGTGGTTGACTTATTGCATAATGAACTTTACATAAAGGGACCCGTAGACTGCTTGTATCAACAAAGTAAACTCATTCTTTCCAGAAGCAGTGCTTCTTCTCATTCTAATACTGATATAATAATTTGACCCTGTTCATTGGTATGGCTGTCTGAATTACATTTCTTTAATCTCCAGTGGCTGTGAGGCCCTGGGCTTCCAAATGTCTGGAGAGGCATTCTGGCCAATTTTGTCAATGAGAAAAATCACAAATTATCACTCGGTTAATGCTCTGTTTTTATAAGTGGAGGTCCCTAGAATCTATTTGAACTCGAGATATGGAATGGCACATACCTTTGCATTTTGACAGCATAGACAGCAACTGTTGATAACTATGTGTGGACTGGAAAAGTAGAAAGATTTTTAAAGTAGAACTTCTACATGCCTGTTATATGGCACATTCCATCTGGGAAATTTTTATGTCTAATTTAAGTGAAATGGTGAGTTCTGTTGCATTTTGACAGAATATTTGGGCTTTGATATAATATGTAATGATGACTCAAATGGAACTGAATTGTCCATGCCATCTGTCTGTCCGTCTATCAATTTTTGACAGACTAGAAGCCTATCCCAGTTGACAACCTATTTTTCGAAGGTTATATATTGTATATTATGATATAACATGAACTCCTCATCACCATCGTTGTGGCTGTGATCTTCCAGGTTAATCTACCAAAAATTGCAACAGCCTCAGGCTTCAGCAGGAACTTAAAACCAAGCCGTATCGTCTGATCCGCTCAAACATCCCCCATATCCAAGCTCTGACATACCACATCACTGTCGTAATATCGGTACCAAGACACAGTGATTGACCACACCAGTGAAGATGCCCGATTTATGTTGAATGTCGTTATTGCCTAAGTACTATTAGCAGCACTTTCAACAACAATAATTCGCCGACTTCCAGTAAAACATCGTGAATGGTATTTATTTTTGTTGTGTGGCATTTTTATTTGCTGGTGTGGAGGCTAAGAATGTCCAGTGCCTAAGAGTGTCCGTCTTCTATCTCGTATCCCAGGTAGGACACTTTTCATCGCATTGGGGACAAGTGTCCGTCCTTAGTTGCAATAGAAAAGGATATGAAACGGGACACACATCACCAGGACATTCTTATCCATCACACCGGCATTGTATCAGATAGAATACTACAGCCTGTATTATAAAATTTATGTCCTGAATTATGCCATATCTGTCCTGTAATATAACATATCTGTATGTATTTTACAATGAAGAGGGACACGTGTTCATTCCTATATCTACAAACACCACCACCACCACCGAGCGTTGACGCTTGTCAACGCCCGGTGGTGGTGGTAACTCCCGTGGGGCGGAGCTCGGCAATTTTTGCATCTTGTGCATCTGGTCAACATCCGGGTTTCTTAGTGGGTTTTTCTCGTCATTCCTCCGTCTTCCATAAGTAACTTCCGGTTCCGGTCACGTAACAGTAAAATTGAAAAAACCCGGATGTAAGATGAGGACCCTGATGTAAAACCACAGTACCCGCATGGAAGACGGAGAAACGACGGGAAAAACACACTGGGAAATCCGGATGTTGACAAGGTCCCGGTTGTAGAATTGCCAAGCTCCGCCCACGGGAGTTGGTGGTGGTGTCTGTAGATATAGGAATGAACACGTGTCCTTCATCATTTTATAATACATGACAAATAAGCCCGAAAAACGATATTAGCTATTTTGAATAGGGTTGATAGTGGTTATCCCCTATAGTAGGGGTAAGGTCAGTGTTTCCCATTTTATATATTTTGTCTGGAGAAACTTTTACATGCAATCACCCATGACTAGGGGTCCACCTCGGTCTTTAAACGTCTATTCCCATACTCTTTCTAGACATTCCCCGTATACATTAACATTGGAAGTCACTTGGTTGACATGGGACTACTTTCGCAGCTTTTTTTATTGCATCACCGCCAGACCGCATCACCGCGGACGAATTCGAGGTCAAAAGTCATGTGACCTGATGGCGCCACCTGTCGGAATTACAGTGCACTTGACCTCCACAACCCGCCCCAATAACGCCGTCTGGCGCTCCAAAGAGTTATCTCCGCCGGCAAAATGGGAGTCTATATGCGGTGACTATACTACTGAGGTCCCTCCGTCAAAATAATCATTTCGTTTTATCATTAAATAACTGTTTAATTATTACCTGTACAGTTTTGAATACATACACGATAACGGTAGCTTTGGCGTATTGTCACAATGGCGCATTTTGGTTTCCTCTGTCGGCCATTGGCACCCTGTACAGTAAGCTTAAGTTTTGTGCGATTCAGAGGGCGACAATACGCCATTACTATTGCCGCATCCGTCTTCCATAGATAGCCGCAAGAATGTATATTTATGTGGCATGATGCAGTTTTCAAAAGCCCATTCTTCTGTTTGGATTGTATATGCCTATGATTCTGCTTGACCGGTAGCTGCCAGTTTTAGACCTTCTCTTTCTCCTCCTTTCGTTATTGAGTTCACTGCGAAACAGCGTCACGGTAGGCGAGGCAGGGACGGCGGAAGAGATGGTAGCGGAGGGCAATGCGCCCCCCCCCCTCCCCAATATTTTCAGCGAAAAAAAAAAGAAAGTAAAACCAAACAAACACGACACAAAAAAACCAAGGCAGCGGAAAAACCGCTAGACTAAAGCAAAAGCAAAAATAAACCTATACATTGAATGCAAATTTTACTTTCCAATAAGCATCATCCTTGCTCATTCACATTCAAAATCTGGCTCTGTGTTCGGCTTCCCAACAAATATAAAATATATGTGTTCTTGACATGGTCAAAGCTTAATATACCTTTCGATTTAAATTATTCCTACGAAATAGGCTACAGATTGCAAATTGTCCGGTAATGACCCAGTCAGTCATCAGTCCATCTGAATCCTTTCGGCGTCGAAATAAGGAGAACCGTTGACATTAGAACCTTGATTTTTGGCATGGAGGTGCATCAGGGGACTGTTACCAACACGTTCTGACCTACTTTTGATAAAAAATTTTGGTGATTTTTGATGAAAATCACTGCTGATTCTGACTTGGGCAGTGCCCATCTTAATATAGGCAAGATTTCAACTGGGGGTGGAGATTTTCAAGAGCTCAGTTCGCGTCAGAGTCCTAATGCCTACCCTACTTCGTAGGTCCTGTGACGTTCATGTATATAGTTAATTATTTAAAATATATATACCGGTGCTTTCGAAAATCATCATTTGTTTGACGGCGAATATTTAAAATATAACGTGTGAGAAACAGCAAAACAGGCACAACAGATAGAGCTTTACTTCCTCGTTGAATGTTGAATAATGGCGTCCAACTCAGCCTCGTTTTTTAACGAACATGCGCAATGACTTTTCATCGCATAGCTCCATCGCATAGCCCATCGCATAGCTCCATCTCATAGCTCCATCGCATAGCCCCATCGCATAGCTCCATCGCATAGCTTCATCGCTGAGCTCCATTGCATAGCTCCATCGCATAGCTCCATCGCATAGCTCTATGCTCCATCGCATAGCCCCATCGCATAGCTCCATCGCATAGCCTCATCGCACATCGCATAGCGTGACTTTTTATCGCATAGCTTCATCGCATAGCTCCATCGCGTATCGCATAGCCTCATCGCGCATCTCATAGCGTGACTTTTTATCGCATAGCTCCATCGCTGCATCGCATGGCTCCATCGCGCATTGCATAGCTCTATCGTTCAATCGCATAGCTTCATCGCTCCATCGCGTTCAATTAGAAATGAAAGACGCGATGGCCCCTCTTGGCCATCATATATATATCTTGTGATATAGCAGATTTTGTCTCTAACACAATGAATCGGTCACGAATCATGAATTCTTAACTTATTTCATATAATTTGGAGGGGCAAGATCATTAAGACTCGAAATGCGCTTTTTATATTACTAAGATGTGACGACTAATACACCTAATCGTTGCCAGGTCAATAGGGATCGAGATGCGTTTTTTATACTAATAAAATGCGAAGACTAATATACCTCATCGTTGCCAGGTCAATAGGGCTTGAATTGCGATTTTTATATTACTAAATGTGAGTCAATATACTGTTGGCATACCATCCTCTGCGCCACAAGGTCAACAGATCTCGAAATGCAATTTTATACTACTAAATGTGACTAATATACTGTTACTACACTACCCTCTGCGTCAGATACTTACTGAAATTTTCAATTCTTTTAAATAGAATACTGGCAAAAATTAATACATTTTTTCTTAATAAAAAATAATATAAATAATATTGACCAAAAAGAGTGCGGGTGGGGTTTGAACCCACGACCTATCGATCAAGAGCTCGGCGTGCTATCCACTCAGCCAAATCCCGGTCTGTCTTCTAGTGTGTTATATTTCGTTAAAATTGTATTTAATTTCTTTCTTTTCTAATTATTGTGCTAATCCCACAATAAAAACATACTAAAAAAATAACACAGGCCAACCCAACAATAATATACGACCCAGCGCTACGTAAGCAATCAACTATTTTTTGCTAAAACCATAGAATTCCCGGTAAATTATGAAGTAAATTATGTCATCATAACGTGGCAGATTTTACGGTAATGTCGGGAAGGAGTGACTTGGCCGGAATAAAAGTAAGCTATGACTCTATGACATAGAAATTTATGTTGGCTGTTGTCAAATTATGTCTAAACGCGTTCTTTGTTCCTGGCGAACGAAAATTGTGTGAGCCAAAATGTGCGAGGGTGTTGACCGCGCAGTGACGCGAGAATTTCTGGTCAGTTCGAGAAAATGTGGAATATCGCAAAAAAAATATGCATGGTTGACATCAGATAACTGATAGCAAGAAAATCCTAATGACTTATAATTTTCAGTTTCATAAGTTATGGGTACTGAAAGTCTGCCGAAAGATGTGAAATATGACGTTTTCTGCTGCTCAAACTGGCGCGCTCGCAAATAATATGAGAAAATAGGCGCCAACATTTTTGTCATAAAAAAGAATCTCCGCTTATATCCGTATAAGGAAACTTCATACTTCATGACAATATAGTACAATATATACACTTCCAAATCCTGGTGGAATTTGATTTTTAACGGCTTTATGTCGGAGTGGATGTAAACAAATGTCCCGCACTGCCCTCCTCGACCCCCACGCAATGCGTGGGTTTGATAGGTCTGCAGCTGGCAGAACATTTCCACCTATGTTGGAATTGCATCCTGCATGTAAATAGCTGTGTTTTAATACCCCAGAATTTTGAAGTTAAAATTCATACTTCCCCATCAGTTAACCTTGTGGATTTTGTAGAGGTCTACACTAACATTCTATGGTTGAAGTCTACAGTGTTTTTAGACGGGTAAGCCCATATTTCATTTTTAACTTTTTGTGCCTTTAAACCATGACGTCAAAAACAATTTGCCTTGGAAATGAGCAAAATAACAGAACAATTCACATTTATGCAGCTGTTGGCTTGTTGAATTTTTCAGCGAAACACTGAAACTTTTCAAAGTTAAATTTTATATTTGTTTTAGACATCAACTCTCGTTTATGAGAAATTTAGTCTGCTTAGAAGTAAGATAAACTAGCACAAGCTATATCGACGACATGACGATATAACGTGTACCGCAGGTAAATTTTTCTATGACGTCCGCGTTTGCTAGATAAAAAGAGAGCCATAGGTAAATCGGTACCCAGTCATTGTCAAACAAGCTTATGAAGAAGTTACCAAGGAGATACATGGAGGGATAGCTCCCCGAAAGCAGCGCCCCGGCCACCTGAGGTGTGAAGAAGCCACACCGATACAAGCCTGGAACCGTTACCCTCCGGGAAATCAGCCGTTACCAGAGAGGCACAAAGCTTATAATACCAACGCTGGTATTTCAACGCCTCGACCGTGAAATAGCTCAGAATGTGAAGATACGGTTCCAGAGCTCCGCCGTCATGGCTGTTCAGGCAGCTGGGGAAGACTGATTGGTTGGTCTGTTTGAGGATACCAACATGTGCGTCATCCACACAGTGACGCTCAAGCATCTTCAACAGGCGCTAGTAGCTGGGGCTACACACAATTCCAAATACCCTTTTCAGGGCCAACTATGTCTCTCGAAAAGGGACTTCTAACATTGCACAAATATAACACGAGCTCCCACACATCTTCCCTACCTACATATTTTTTCCTAGATAAAAATATTTTTGAAGCCCAATAGATTAAAACAATGAGAAACACAGTAATTGAGGGAAAAGGGGGGGGGGGGAGGAAATTAAAAAAATTAGGGAGAAGATTAGGGAAAACTGGGATAGATGGTATATTCTCCGGGTGTTGGGGGGGGGGGTAGATTAAGAATAAATTTAAAACGTAGGGGAAATTCGGATAGACAGAGTGGTCTGTTGCCCAGGGGGGTTTACTATATATGTGAGACATGGATTAGGGGGTGTACTATATATGTAAGACATGGGTTGGGGAGTTGGGAGATTGGGGGAATATATATATATATATGTATATGAAGTACAGGCAGGCTGAGGTATATCAACAGGTCAGGCAGCCTGAGGTATATCCACTGGTCAGGCAGCTGAGGTATATCCACTGGTCCAGGCAGGCAGACTGAGATTGGTCAGGCAGAAATTCCCGGTAAGATGACGAATGAAGCTATGCAATACGACTTTTTATAGGAAAAAAATAGAAGTACCCGAATGGACGCGCGGATGTCAAGTACCCGGATGTAAATGTACCCTCGGACGTAGATCAGCGAATGGGGGTACCCCAAGTCCCCGACGTCAAGAATCCGGATGTAGCGCAAAGGTCAATACATGCATTGCAGAACTGCGCCGCCCAGAACAAGTAAGTATATGCCTTGATCACATGATGGCCACGTGACCTCCCCACGGAAATTTTACCCGGGGGAACAAATAAGTAGGTCAATGTGAGTTCAAATGCTTAGACTATACTACTGCCCTCATCTTGAATTTACCCATGATCCTCTGCTCGAGGGTTATGCAAATAGGTTCAAAATAACCCTAATATGATGATCTATAAAATCACGGAGTTTCAGCTCTTCATTGTTTGACGTTCCGAAGATAGCGTTGAAAGATTTGTGGGAGGGGGGGGGGGGGGGCATATCCCATGCTCAGAGAATTTGCCGAATTTTAAAGAGCACACACCTCTATGACCGTACATGGCACTATTGATCTTTATAGTGAACACGAATACATTATGACGTATTGTCGTTCCTGTTTACGACATATGTTGTCAACCAGATACCATGTGCGTTCAGTGTATGTCGGCAGATATCTTTGTTAGTCAGTCACGAATAAATCCCTGCGGTAATTCAACGCGAACTTTGTTTCGTTTGACACAAGGCTAGATACCATATTATGGCGACGAGTCCAAGACATCGTCAGCAATTTACTGAGAGTCAAATTCTGCAACTCCGGCTCGTACAGTCAGCGAGAGGCGGAGGTAGAAACTTTTGTGAAGTGCTTGTTCGGTACGAAAACAGGGTGCTGACTAACCTGAAAGGTGACAGACTTCAGAAATCGTGAAATCTATTAACTTTACTCGATTTGTGCTGATCCGCTCATTGCTCTGTCGACATTAGTGAAAGTTTACTGTGTTTCTGTGACTATGGCAACAAGTTTGCCAACTTTTGCCAGTTTTGACGTCCACTTAAAAGGTATCATTGGCCCATGTTGGACGGAATGGCTGTCCAAATTTGAACGTTTGATGATTGCACTGACATTGATACGATATACGGGAACGTGCTTTACTGCTACACTATGCCGGAAGCGCTGTTGATGAAATTTTCGACACACTTTCGGACACTGGTGAGGCCAAAGACTATAAACAACATGAACAAGTTGGTTGCGGAATTAACTGAATATTTTACCGCTAAAGTGAGGACCGGTTACGAGGATTATAATTTTCGTTATGCTGAAGTTGAAAAGTTGAAAGTGGAAAGTGAAACTCGTATCAAACTTAATTACGACAGCTAGCCAAAACGTGCGATTTTGCGGATATTGAAGAGGAAATTTTACAAATTATACTGACATGCAATGCTACAATACCTGTCGCTCATAGATCTGTCCCGCCAAAGAAGAGCAAAAACAGGAAGTCCGGTTTCTTGTTATTATTTATTTACATGAAATCTGATGATAGAGGAAACGGAATTAATCTACAATATAGTTTACCTTCTAATTTAGCATATATTTAGAGACAAATTTACCTGACGCACACACCAGGATTATGTCTAATGGGCTTCCCTCTTACAGTGCTGCTGTTCGTAACCTCTGCATTATACATGCAACGGTATATGTTATAATGAGATAAAAATATAATGGTATTCTGACTTCAGGAACTTGAGAAAATAGGGCAACTTCATTGCTTTCCAACGAATCTGAACATTTAATGAACTCAGGCCTATTCAATGTTGAGTTTGGTGTATATGGTCATAACAAGCAATTTGTGGCTATACTGGAGCGATATGCAAGAAGTGGGAAACATTGACGACGTACGTCTGATGACTGAAAACAACGATTAGACTCTACAGGAAAGCTTCCCTCGGCAATTCCCATCCAGACCTGTAAATACGGTGGATTCTTAGACATAGCCTCAGTATCTCAGCCGCGCTTTTATTGTAGATGTGCATGTGGAGAATATGGAGTATCCACACAGCTCCTATCACCGGTCTAAGCCGAATTAGATGCGTGAACTCAGCTCAAACAACTCATCTTAGTTATGTCTCTCAGTTACACATCCATCAATACACTTCTACAAGCAGCACCAAAGGGACTGGGGTTCATGTTCATGTGAACTGTGCCTGATTTCATGTCTTAGTTTTATGACATACATGTAAATATCTCCTGTACCCTTCCCTTAAATCTCTGCCGATTCAGATGATCAATCTAAACTTGAGCAAAGTACTGGTCGAGACAAGACCTTGAAAGAATACAGAATGTTCCCCGACCTTAGAAAGGAAGATAAAACAACTCAGAAGGTCAAATAATTATAGGTTATTGGATTGTACGGTTGTGTATGGACGAGTCCTTGGCGCAAGGGAAGGGACGAGCTTGCGAGTCCCTTCACGGCGCCCAGGACGAGTCCTTACACAACCGTACAATCTAATAACTTATTTATTATACACCCTGAGACGAAAACAAACCAAAAATTGTAAAATGAACTGAATGTATAAAGAACGTAACACATAAATTGAAGGATATACTTCGATCTATTTTTAATATTGAATTTACAACGTCATTCGGCTCGCGAAAGAATACAACCTTTTCATTGGTTGCTTTCCTGTCGAAGTGAAGTGAACCGCACGAGGCAACATGTTGAACTGGAGTGGACGTGAACAAATCAACAAACGACGAAATATCAGAGATAACTGTTGGAGGATAAAATTTACCGCAGTAGATAAGCGAATGACTGCAAGGAATTACTGGGATTTACTAACGGAAATAGAAGGTGCAATTGTTGAATGCCGCTCCATGGAACAAATCCCCGTAGTCGCGAGTGGAGGCGGCTGAAGCGGTGGTTGAACTGGCGGCAAGATTAACGGTCGAAGTGGACGCGATTGAAGGATCTACTGGCATGTTGGGGAATGAAATTTGACCGAGAGGCATAGGATTAGTAGGTGCGTTTGACTGCAAGATTGAGGAAATGTGCTTCTGTTCCGTAATGTCGAGCTTTCTGTCATACTCCTGTATGCTGGCGACAGATTTGTGACCAGTGACCTGCATAATTTTATGTGCCGGTACACCTGCCTTTACCAGGGTCTGGACGGTTGTTTTCCTCACGGAGTGGTTGGTTTTCTTCCCGGCCAACCCGGCTCTCACAGCGGCCTTTTTCATCAGCTCCCCCAGTCTGTGCTCGCCCATGGGGGTCTTGTAATACCAAACCAGTCAGTCGGGTTGTAGACGGTTGACAGGAATAGGCGTCAAATAAGATGGACTGTCGGGATCCATCATATTTGCAGGGCGACGTCTGGCGTATTCCTTAAATAACACTATCGGATCCCTTGACTGGTCGACTCCCACAGAGCTGTAAATTCTGGGCCGGGTTTCACGGGCATCATCTCGCCACGAGCCGTCACGCGTTTTGCTGTTTCTCTCCATCCATTCGAGAAACTCTGTGCCGTCGGAATCACGTTCCAGAGTAATGTCGCCAAATTTTAATTTCCGATGCTCATCTCGTCCTCTGAAACCAAACATTTTGGTGAAATAGAATTGAAGGGAGAAAATCAAACTTTGGGCGTTGTCCAAACCCAGTTCTTTCGCCTCGTGAAAGAGATTTTCCTCGTCGGCACTGATGCTTTCGGCAGCCTTGAACTTCCGTCCCTTTCCAAGCTTTTTCAGTTGCATTTTTTTTGGACTTTAGTGACTCATTCGCTTGATGAAAAGCTCGATCCCTCAGAGACACAGCATATCCACGATCCTTCAGATGCCTGTAAGTAAACACACAATTACAGATTGTGAGAAATTCCAATGATTTTATGACGGTTTTAACTTTTATTTGCACTTTTTTTTATATTTTTTTATTCGGTGTTTTCACTGATTTTCTGCTCCGATTACAACTACAGTTCATAGTACATGTACTTTTCGTGCTTTTATTGCCCTTCTGGATGGAGAAGTTTACAAATTATTTACATGCAATGTTTCTACTGTCATTTATACTCGATCTGCTCTGCGTTTTACACAGTCAGATCTGATTTTTTTTAGCGCAACATGGCCGTACGGCCGTACGGTAGATGTTTTGTTCCGTACAGGCGTACCTTTCCATGCTGTTTTTCATTGCTTCCAGGGTGCCGGGTTCATACTCCGATCCGTCTTTCTTCCGAATGGAAATGAACATTTCTGATAAGTACTCGTTGAGATGTTGTGGCGAGATATTTTCAATCAATCTCGGCTTTTTTCCTATTTTCCCACAGCCACCGTTGAACAATAGTTACAACTCGACCCGTGCTGATCACCGTGTCCTTTTTTTTTGACCGTCAATAAACGCTTGAACATTTCCGACATTTTCATCTCTAGAAGTTGTAATTTCTACATCATGTCTTATTTCTTCGTCCAGAAATGGTTCACACAGCTGAATTATTTCTGCTTCAGTTAAATCCATGTGTAGTGACAGATCATCGCTTTCAGTCGCCATGTTGAACAATGATCGACACGTGTCGTCTGCTAATTTGTAAACAAAGAAAAAGTAGTTCCGGCGAACACCTGGCCAATATCAACTTACAAGTGTCCAATATTAAAAAAAATATTGGACACTTGCGATAACATGGAAACTAATAGGGAAAACAATATAGGTGTATAATAAGGTTATATATATATCGACAATTGAGTCCGTGCAAGACAACCCCAAACGCTTTTGGAGTTTTGTGCGCGGGAAACGTAACGCAGATTCAATTGCGAGTTCAATGGCAGACGGCGTAAACGTAAGCACAAATATTGAGGACAAAACTAACATGTTTAATCAACACTTCTCATCCATCTTTAATAGATAACTTCTGACCGAATATCCAGATGTTGATATATGTTCTCCTGGACTGCTGTCTACCATTATCATTTCTTATGGTGATGTTTTTAAAGCCCTTAAAAACTTGGACACTCGTAAATCTTCTGGCTATGATGATATTACCGGAACTGTTCTCCAAACTTGCGCAGAACAACTGCATGTTCCATTGTGTAAATTGCTTAACATGTTGTTGCAGGGATAGATTTACGATCCAAACTGCTAGCCCTGTTACCTCGAAATAAATCGTACATGCCAGGAGATTGCTCCAAGCCGGTTTTGGCCAGGAGCTTGAACTGGCATGCTCCGTTTCATGGTCTGAGATCGTCAGACTGGGTTGAGATTTAGAGCGAGCAAGACGCTTATATAGAATTCGGGTTGGAATGGAGGGAAGATTTTAATGGGGGATATTTTAGGCCTATATCGCAGTAGGTGTTGCTAGTCTAGGCACACCAACGCTACTACATCTGGTGATCAGAGATAAAATTAATATTGATACGGTTGAGGATTTACGCCTGTAAACCAGACTGCGAAAATCTCGGTAAACAAACGCGGTGTGGAAGTCGGCCGTTTGTCCTCTCCATTCGCGTTCCCCACCTTCCCTGTTTTCTTGGCCGGCTTTGCACAGGTTGAGTGTATGTAGAATTGTTTACCGGGAGTCGGTCATCCTGATATTGGGCTATTCTGGTCGCGATAATTTTGTATAAATCTTTTCACGGCTGGCAGGCTGTGTATTGTGTTAGACAGGCCTTTTTGTCTCGGCCGATAGGCTAGCTACGCGATAGTGAAATTTGACAATATGATCACACTGGTTTGTGTGATATACATGTAGGGGCCGGTTAGCCGTTTTCCCCGTCTTTCGTTATGAAACTAGTGTGTTCAGTTCAGTCCACGCTATCAAATGTTTTTCTGGTATATAGCCGGCTGAGCTAGCCAACATTTCTCGTAAACAGTGCATCGGTCGTATGCATTCAATAAACTTCGTGTCGCTGTATATACAGTACCCGTATTATTAACCTGTGATAGGCACACTGTGTTATTATAGTACGGCCAATGTGGTATAATTTAGCACTGTCAACAGTATATATATAGATCTGTGTAATGGGGCAATTAATCGCTCGTCTCTTTGAGGGACTCGAAGTGTTCATTTCGGCCCGTACTATTAAATATATTCCTGGTATTTAGCCAGTTGAACTAGTCAACAGTTCTTGGGAATAGTGGATTTACTCTATTCATTTATTGCAATTGGTGTCGTCGTATATACAGCATTATTATTCTGTGATAAACGCGAAGTGTTATTAGTAGTGGCATTTTGGCCGTTCGTGGCCAGTGGATTGGTAACAACCAGATAAATTGACTCAGTGATATTGAATGCAATTTGAGCCTGGCAGAGTTATACAATTGTCAAATATTTTTACGGGGTTATCATATAGAGCCTGTATATCGGGGAGAATCATATTTTTATGGAAGTTTTTGTCCATTGTCACTCCAGGTGTTACTGTGTGGTGTTGTCTATGTGTTTCTGTACGATTGAATTGTATTGTTTCTGAGATTGACTTTTGTGTGAGATTTCTACTATGTGTTAGTATTGATGGGTCTTTGGATTGAGATTTGAGATTTTGTCAACATTTATGAGAAATCTGTAGTTTGAATACAATTGTGCGTTAAAAGTAAATGCTAAGATTGTTCGCGGGTCAATGCGACTTTGTCTTCTGCTAACGTTTTTCCTGTCCTGATAAAAGCGAAACCCGTTTTTTCTGTTTCAAGATATATATATATACATTTTTTTTTAACGGTTTGTCGGCTGTCAACTGGTCGGCTAAATAATATATATATATATTGCCTACATTTTGGTTGTGCAATACATGATTCTGATTGCTCAGTTGACAGCTTGGAGCATTATCAGTCATGCGAGCCACATTCATGGCGACACCATGGTGTTGTCGCTGCCATATATTATAGTATTCATGGCAAAGCCATGGTGTTGTCACTGCGACAATAGTAATCCGACTTCCTTCAATCTCTTTGAATTAAGTTAATGATTTGTATGTCCGGTCTGTTTTCTCCATTCTCCAGGCACGGAAAACTGTGTTAATTTAAGATTTATTTATGTTGAATACAGGTGGCCTGACTTTGTTTTCCGGGCACAATTGATAATTGATTTTTTTTTCTCCCCCAGTCCCACCCTGGGTTTCTTTAGTGCCCTATTCATAATTAGTTGTAAATTGAAATAGTGCAAGATTAATAGAGAAGTTGCAACAGCGTGTTGACTGTGTGATAACACGTGTTGCACTTGTTCTAGAGATGGATCTTGTTCTTTTTCTTTTTTCCTAATGAATATGGCTGATTAGGCACAATTAATTTGGCTCATAAAAGTGTTTCGTCAGTTTGAACTCGAACCTGCACATGCTTAAATATTTGTTTTCATTCACTGAATTTGAGTAGTTGACACTGCTTTTCATTTTTCGTGTCCAATTTGGTGTTCCCTAGGGGACATAACGAGGTACACGGTCTTCTGCTTTAATGAGTTTCTGGAGTGGAAACTGAATGTGAGGAGTTGACACTGCTATTTATTTTGGTGTAAGATTTGTTGTTTTGTAGTGGACATACCAATGTGGGCTGTCTTTCAGTTGCTTTAGTGAGTTTCTAGAAGGAAACTCACTGAAAGTCTGATATATTTGAATTTATTTGACTAGATTTTGATTGGGTATTCCTTATTTTTTTGGACTTGTTTGCATATACCCTATATCGTTCCACTTTTGTTAACATGGCAGATTTAGGGCCCATTGATGTGTCAGTGGCCACAGAGGAAGCACTGCAAAAATTGAAAGGGGTGGGGAGTAGTCGAAGTGCACGTGTGGTAGCCTTGCAGGAAGAGGGCAGGTTGGTTAGTTTTAAGCATTTTATGCAGGCGACTCAGTTTAGTGCCGGGTATATAGCCGATCTAGTGCTAGAGGGGCAGATTATAGGTTTAGACTTGTCGGGAAGTCCGGAATACATTAATGCTTTAGTTGACCGTCGTTTTGAAGAAATCATTGGATCATGGAAAGTTGAAATAACGGCTCAAGTAAATGCATTGGATGTAGAAATGGGCCAGTTGCATGACGATGTCAAGGCATACGAGCTTCAGTTAGACCAGTTGGATGAGAAAATAGTGATACAATGTCAACAACTAGGTCAACAAGTAAAAACTAAAGTTGACCTAGTAAACACTAAAGTAGGTCAAGTTGATGGTAAGGTGAAGCAAGTTGATGATAAGATGGAACAAGTAGGTTTAGATATGAGGACTTGTTACATTGCTTAGCGCTCCAACCAGGGAAGGGTCAGAGATTTCATCACATGCGACGTCTGATCAGACAACGGGGGACGCTGGTCAGGCGAACCCAACTCCTGTTGTCGTAAATAATAGATCTGAACAATTGATTGAGGGTGAGGGAGAGACTGCAAATCAACTGAATGCAGCCCCGGTTCATCAAAATGAACCACATGTTCAAGTGAATGTACCAGCTGCCCTTCCCGACCCCCCATGTCCATTAAATGTAAATGGAACAGCAGGACTGGACACTGGTCTGGCTAGGGATGTAAATAATGTATTTCATCAGTTACCGCCCAGTGGCCACACTTCAGCTCCGAACTTCCAATGCCCAATATATAGAAATGGATTGTTTTTAGACAATGCTATGGTAGGGGGGCAATATCTCCAAGGGGATATAGATAATGGGAATCTGGCCGATGTGTCCGTTACTGATACCGATGGGGAAGTTGAGGCCTCTCCTAGTAAATGTAGCGAATGCTCGTCCAGATCGAGATCAACCGAACGACATGTATCCCGAGAACGCTACCGTAGTCAAAGTCCCCGGCTTCCCAAGACTTTAGTGTTTTCAGGGACCAGAGGAGACTGGGTTCCATTTAGGGTTAAATTTAAGTTGGAAGCTGAAAGTAGAAAGTGGGACAAAGACCAGTGTCTTAAGAAATTAACGGACTGTATTCATGGCGATGCCATGGTGTTTTACAGCTATCAATCAGAGGCAGTCAAAACCTCATTTGATATGCTCCTCAAAGCAATGGAATGCCATTATGATAGTAGGGAACCTCCGCGTGTAGTTAGGCAGCGGCTGCAGACGGAAGTGCAGGGTCCCGAGGATACTTTAGAGGAGTTTGCTTTTAGATGCGCTAGGTTGGCAAGGGACGGGTATCCGAATGCACCGGAAAAGGTTATTGAGTCAGTAGCGGTGGAACATTTTCTCAGGGGATGCAGGGAAATACAGGCTGTGAGATTTGCTATGGAAAAGAGCCCCACAACAATCTCGGAAGCCTTGCGTTATGTGAACTCCTCACGATATAATCTGAGGGAGTTGGATTTTCAGACGGTTACATGTAGAACTGTTAATGTTGATTCAGTGGGGGAGGCTTTTCCTGATGCTTGTAAGGCAGAAGGGGAAGGGATAAATAAGAGGTCCCCTCGCCGTCGGTCATCGCGACCCTTCCGTCCACCGCGACTCTGTTACTCGTGCCGTAAACCCGGCCACATAAGCCGTTTTTGTCCTGTTAGACGTAGTTTAGATGGGTGGGCTGAATTAGCAACTGCAAATGACGGGGTGGGGTCGTCCACGGGAGACGAGGCAGGTGTTACTGAACTTACTGCAGCAGTCAGAGATGTTAATCTGTCTCGTTCCCAGGGGTGGGCGATGTCCATTCCAGTTAAGGTTGGGTCTGTGCCGGTGACTGCTGTGGTAGACACAGCCGCCCAAGTCACCGTCATGAGTGAACATCTATTTGCTAGGTTGGGTCTTCAGGGGTTGTCGTCTTCGCCTATTCGGTTGACTGGTGCCTTTCGAGGAATGACCAGTATGGGAATGCTAGTTCGGCATGTCCCGTTATCCATCTCCGATTTTCACTGTACTGGAAATATAGTGGTGGCACCCTTGGTTGACGACCTGTTGCTAGGCTTCGATTTCCTATCAGCCTATGGATGTGTTGTAGATTTTAGGGATAAAACCTTGGTTATTGGAGACACCAAGATTTTTGCAGTTTGAATTTTTATGGAATGGTGACTTGTTCAATGTGGGCTCCATTTCGCTCTGCCAGTAACTGATAAATGGTGAAGTTAGTTGATTGGCCATTGGTGACGCATTTTGTGTATGCGTCTGAAGCGATGCAGTATAGCGTCAGCTTGGTGGAGATATATGGTTGTGTACCATCACGTGTATGCAGTGATGGATATATTGTATTTAGTTTTGATTTTCTATGTGAAATTATCCTATTTGGGGATTGATTTGGTTTTGTTGTACAGGATGTTTTTTGAGGCATTGTGGAATTCAAGAAAAAAAAAATACATAAAATTCTAGACCCAAATCGTTCGTAATGTGTTGTGTAATGTAATTTGTATTTTTGGAACTATTGTTCTTGAATTATGGTGTGTGTTGGAGAACCCTCGTGTGTATTCGAAAGTTGGATGTTCGGAAATTGTGATGTTTGCTGCGGCGTTATACGTGTAGTGTGTTATGGGAGCATTTGGTGCGTTGTGATGAACTAGATGTGTTTATGTAATCTGTGTGAGGGAACCGGGTGCTGGACGCCTGGGTTCGATGGTTGCTGTGTGATTAGATAATTTTTGTGTGTGAAGATTCTGTGTGGTAGATATACGCGTCACTCGCGTTTTTATGTGACTTCTGTTTGAGATTGTATAACTGTGTTCTTTGTGGGTTTTTCTGTGTGTGTTAAGCTATGTGGCACGTTCATGGAAGTTTATGTGGTGAAGTTAATATATGGAGTGACTTGGAGAAGATATAGTATGAGAATATGTATAGTGCGGTTAGCGATGTCGGAGACCTGGGGTTGAGGAAGACGTCCCTCTTCATCCCATGCCTTCGCCATGAAGCCCAGAGGAGAGTTGTCTATCCGATATCTTGTAGAAAGAGTTATGATTTATTGTGAATCCGGTGGGGCAGGATAGCCACCACTCGGGAGTGAATACATGCGTCACTATTCGATTATAGTCTCAACCCTGTTCTAGTTCTGAGCTCAACGATTTTGTGAGTGTGAGCTTGATATCTGTGGAGGTGTAGCAATTATGGTTGTTTCCTCTGCAAACATTCTCTCTGGTGGGTAGCCGTTTGCGGGAGCGTATGTACATTGGGATCAGTGGCGTGTAGTGCGCGCACACGTTTCTGACTCTTCGTGCGTACGCCCTGGAAGGGCTCTTCCACTCGAAATTGTTGGCTGCTGACGAATGCGAGCCTTGAAATTATTAGGGGAGGGAGAATGGGGAACTCAATATATAGCCAGTAGTTTATAGGCTTGTTCCAGTGGTGGATTTCATGACGGACTGGTGCTTATTGCGGCCATGTAGCTGGTAGGCTGGCCTGCCAATTTATAGTCTAGATACTAGTCCTGGTTTGAATAATGTTCTCGTGTTTATTGCGGCCATGTAGCTGGTAGGCTGGCCTGCAGAGTATATTTTCAACAATTAAAGTGAGCAGTCCCATGCGGCCGATTGTATTTATTTGGGCCGTAAAGCTGGTAGGCTGGCCCGCCGATTATATTTTTGAGAAATAAAATGATCGGTCCCATGAGACTGACCATTTGAGCGAGATTTTTAGTGGGTTTGGGTGTAATTATAGACAGTCTGGTAATAAGACTGGACTAGTGGGATGGTTACCATTTTATTGAAGTTGGGTATTTTTAGAGCGCAGTGTACTTTTGTACACTGCATGTTACGGATTTTGACACATGTGATATAACATGGAGAATTCACGTCTTTGTCTTGTGTTTTAGTAATCGTTGGCAGCGCTAGAACGGCGGTTGCCTGCGACGAGAAGGGTTCTATCTAGGCGAAGTAACACCTTCGCCAAAAAGAAAACGGGGAGGGGTGTTGCAGGGATAGCTTTACGATCCAAACTGCTAGCCCTGTTACCTCGAAATAAATCGTACATGCCAGGAGATTGCTCCAAGCCTGTTTTGGCCAGGAGCTTGAACTGGCATGCTCCGTTGCATGATCTGAGATCGTCAGACTGGGTTGAGATTTAGAGCGAGCAAGACGCTTATATAGAATTCGGGTTGGAATGGACGGAAGATTTTAATGGGGGATATTTTAGGCCTATATCGCAGTAGGTGTTGCTAGTCTAGGCACACAACGCTACTACAGGACAATGAACATAAACCTAAGCCCAGAGGGGTTTTTTCTGTTCTATTGATTTAATATGTTTAAAACAATATGTTTGAGACAATGCAAATGCTCAGCTCGCCTGTCAGCTGTATGTCTTAGAGGGGAAACTCAATTACAACGCCCTGTGTGCCATATACTGGTAACATTCCATTACCCTAACCTTTAAAGATCCCGTCTAATATGAAATTTACATGATAATTTCCCCCTTTCCATTGAACTACATTCTAATACTCCGTTCTCAAAAAGGATTGCTTAACCATGTTCATATTCACATTAAGCGTCTGTCAAGATTTGATCTGAAAATTCTGTACGTTCAAAAAGTCGTGTATATAATATTCAATTGCTCAATTATATACAACAAAACAATACTTATCTCTGGGATTCTGATCTCTTTTCTTGCAAATGCTACTGTACTCTATGTTAATACTCATCAGTACGCTCCTTGGAAAGCGTGTTCACCTGGATCTGGTATTTGAATTAGCACGTCTGGGTAGCAAAACCTCAGGAGGAAAGGCATGCGCCGATGTATCGTGTATTGACCGCAACCAGGGTTGGGTTCCGGATACCAAGGAAAGTTTAAACGTCGATAGTTGTGCGAATTGGATGCTCCGAGAAAGGAGGTGGTTGGCTTACCGTGTGTAGTCAGCAGATTCCACAAACTTGCAAAGCGTCTCCTTTCTCGAACGAACACATGTATGATTAATTCAGCCCGTTGTCAAAGCTGAGATATGATAGAACTGCTTCTTGATTCCAGCTCTTTGTCAAATATTTTGTTTGTCTTCTTCTTCAAACTACCGGTACTAACTTCTGCTGAAATTCCGGCGATTGGAAAGCTGGAGATTATGCCTCAGTTCAGAAACTTGCGGTCGAAATCGTTCTCCAGGTTCTTGATCAGCACGGTCAGTCTTGCTGAATGATTTGGTGATGCAATATACGGCAGTAAATACGAGCATGAATGCAATGCTAAACCTCGAATGGCCAGCACACACGTTTACCGTCTTAAATAACCCCATACCCGCTTTCTCGCAAGCTGAACACTATTCCTTGTTTGCACAACTATAACAACACGCGCAAAACCCCCTCACAAACATAATTGACTGAAAGCCACCCGGTGATACCACAAACCAGAACTTAATGTACCCTAAAACCACAGGCGGTCCGACGAACGTAATTCACTCGAGCTTTACGTATCGTCAATAAATATATGTACAAGAACTAATTTCTTACTGCTTTCCATGGCTCTATTGTTTTTTCTACCTCCAGTTTTCACATGACAGTGGTGGAGAATTTCTTATTGCATTGTTAGTTTGGTCTATCATCTCCAAGCATGCCAAGTAGTCGAGTTCAATTGAATGAATTAGGAATGGCTATTGTCGGGGCATGTCTCACTGTTAAAATGTGTACCGTACTTTACAACTCATACATTTCACCAACCCACCAATTACAATCCATTTCAAGACTACAAGTATGGTTGTTGCACCAAACATGATTGGCTAGAGATGATTGTCGTAAGTTAGTCAAGTCTTACAACAGTTGCTCCAGAGACGAGGGGTTTTCAGGTGCGCAGCTTCATATACAATTCTCATTCAACAGATGCTGTGTGTACCGAAATAGCGAAGACTCTGCTGGAGGAGGAGAAATCGTTCTATCTTCAAAGAAATGTTTCTTTATACAACGACCATATTTGTCAGGAGTTACACGTAGCAGAGAGTCGACCAGCCCTGCCAGTGCAAAGGAAAGATGAACGAGTCAGTAAGTAAGGACGTCGTTATGACTTCACGATTACCTGCGTGAATGACGTAAATGTAATTTTCTCGAATTCCGGCGCATGATCTGGACGTTTCTCTTGCACATCCACGATAAAACGACTTTACTCAGGCTTTACCTGGCAGTACTGCCAGTTACAATTTGAGTGAAATACCTTCCCAATTTTAAGAGATTTTTTTTCTGGTTTTCAAACAAGAATATATGAGTTAAACCGCACGCCTTTCGGATATAGTCGTGGGTGTACAATTTGGTAAGGCCATTAGGGGACATTGGTGTACAGTGGGACATGGGGCACAGTGGAACAAGCTGTCTAGTTCCTTGTTAACTCTATGTGGACTGGGCTTTTGGGGACCTGTCCAGGCCTGGGGTTGGGGGGTCCATATAATCCCCCCGCCCCCTCCCCGCCTACTTATTTTTCTTACCTCTTCAGCTAGGGGGATGAAACTTACGACACTATATCCTTGGTTCAAGTTCTACTAGAAAATGTAAAAAAATCCAAGATGGCTGCTTTGTTGACGTCATTTTCGAAAACGGCATTTTTTGGTCGATTTTTCGAATTTTGTATTTATGCAATTTCTCCGCAAAAACTGCATGATAAGGGCCTGGTAGGGTTAAGTTCAGTAAGAATATTACAATATTATCAGCAGAAAGCTACCCTCCCCCCCATACAACATCCATATTGATTCCAAATAAAAATTATCATTGGTAAAAATTTACGAGCAAAACAAAAATTGTTTCTGAACAGTCCAAGTCAACTTTGAGAACTGAGGATGATATTTTGTTATACCAAGTTTTCAGCTGTGCTTCTTTGCTGTTTTGTTACTTCTGAGAAAGGATGGACAAAGGTACAATTTAAATTATATTGATTTATTATCTTAGATGGATGTATTAGATTTTTTCATAAAACGGAAAATATCATGCACCTGGGGCGAACTGGAACACTTTTGCTTGGGCACACTGGAACAATAGTAAACAGATGGTGACATTTACTTTCATCCTAAAATGCCATTAAAAATGCACTATTTTGTTTCCTAGGGTGAGGGGGTGAATAGACTTTTTTGTACAGGTTGAGGGAAGAGCAGACAGCGTGGTGGTGCCTAGAGGACCTCTAGGGGGCCGAGTTTTTTTGTGGAATCCGTTCAGAGAGCAGACTCTTTCGAAACTCCGAGAAAGAGCGGCCAGAATAGCCAGTTAGTGTATGTAGGTTACTGTCGATTTTTTCTCTCGGCCTAATACATGTTGAGGCTTTGAGCTAGTGTACGCAGGTTACTATCGATTTTTTTGTCTCCGCCCAATCAGAAGATCGGATTAGGGCTGAGGTAGAGCGCTGAACTCAAAAGCAAAATACCTTGGTTCGATTCCGATCGCACCACGTCTGTTGTCTAGGAACAGGTGTTCCCTTGTTATATACTATTGCTGTCGGTATATATCTCATTAAAGACTTTCCCGGGGTCTTTTGATGAGCGTATGTGTCAATTGCTATCGTATGAACAAATATTTCGATCACTTCTGTAAATTGCCTAGTAAATTAAATTTCGAAAATACTAGACTAACAGTTAGGAGTGTTAGATGGTGACATGTACGAACAAGGTGCCTGTCAGAGTCCTACGGAATGATCCCTGTGGGAAATAATATATATAATAAGACAGCCCGGGAAATCCCCGCGGTCATTCTTAAAGGACTCTAGTGACGTGGTGGAATTTTGTAAAAATAAATCAGGAGAGAGGGGGGAGGGTAGATGGAGGGAAGGAGGGAGGGAGTGAGGGAGAGGGGGAGGGTAGATGGAAGGAAGGATGGAGGGAGGGAGGGAGGGTAGATGGCGTGGAGGAGGGAGGGAGGGGGTGTAAGAGCGAGTGGTGGGTAAATAGACGGAGAGAAAAAAAAACATTCGCAAGTTTGGAAGTATCCAACGTATCGAATTTAGCTATCAGTAGGCCTGCGAACGGCTCGCTATCAGATCCGGCAGTCAGTAGCCGCACGCAGTGCTGCAGTATTTATTGTACGCTTTCGCGCATGCAAATGCGACAGAGTGCCTACTTCAAAATGTCCTCGGGGAGGATTTTCCTTAATCAGCAAGTCTTTCGTGGCTATGGCCATGCCGATGTCTGCAATAACCATTCCTACGTCATAGCCGGTGAAGTTTAACTTGGGGGCAGGGCCTTTCCAAACAATTTTGCCCAGACGAGCATAACCTATCGCTAAGCCGCTAACGACAGCGTTATGGTAGGCCATGTTGGCTAGCATTTTACCATCGATCGACGACATGCTTATTGCAGTGTCATCCCCATGTTCAATTCACTTGGCCCACTGGAAAATTTCCTCTCTCCTCGTGCAAAGATCACATCCGGCCAAAGATACACCTTCAAGGCAGGTCAGGCATCGCTGGCGATGGTAGCGGAGATCTCCGGGCTCTCCCCTGGTTGAGCTATAACCCACACTGAAGAAATCATCTATCATTTCCATAGTTATGGGCGGGTATCTTTTGGTAACTCGTTTGGGGGTCGAGCGGGAACCGGCACCTTTTCGTCAATCTTCAACGATTGCTCGTCTGCCTTGGAATTGGCTGGCTTTTCCATTGGATTGAGTCTGGTACAGGTTGTGAGAAATGTACATGGCTTTAACATGATATACTAATGCGCCGAAAAAAGGCCTAGCTACTAAGGGTGTTCGTGGGGACATTGTAGTGGTTCCCACGGCGCATAACGTACGGTTCCGGGTGGCAGGGGCTGCGCATGGCGTCTTTAATAATCCGCCTGTAGAAAGCAGTTTATCGTGATTCTATCTCGATTGCCCTGGCAAACTGTTTCCTTGCTTCCTCCCTGCCTTGCTTCAGCAGTTCGTTTTTTTCTTTCTGGCTGATATGGGATGCTTTCAACGATATAGCCCTGATAGCGTTTTTCATTGCATCATATTTAGATTTCTCCCCTAGGATGTGACGGAATTTGCTATCAGAAATCTTGTTATCCACAAGTGCTTGCGAGATAACATCTGCGATGGAATCCAATTTTGAAGACGCTAGGACGCGAATTTCATCGTGATTTTTAGCTTTGATGGTCAGGCGTCGAGATATAAACTTGCAAGCTATTCCAGCCAAACCACTCGAAAGGGCCGAGACTTCAAGTGCTACAACAACGGGTGCGCCAATAATAGTCGACAAGAGGCCGACCCCAGTCGCGCCAAGGCCGAAAGCCACTGTGGCAAGCACAGAGTCAACGCCATCTAGAGCATTCACCGCTTTGCGGCATTTTTTGTACAAACTCGACCGAGAATCACGATCTTGGGAGAGTTCATGCTGGATATCACGGATGTGCTTTAGCCTGTAGTCATGCGCGGATTCGGCCTCGTCCAATGTTGGATATAGTCCCATGATAAATCTATATGCTGTTGTCAATTATCTCCAGCTCAAGGTTATCCAAGGGCCGGTTGAACACCTTGAGAGATTTTAAGCCGACGCCTTCAGCTAGGAAGATGTTGTCCACAGTCACATCGTTCCCTACTCGTGTAGTTACGCCCTCTAACGACAGATGCACGACAGGCTTTTTAACTGCGCTGAGAGCAAAGAAAATCCGCAACTCTTGATCAGCGTGCTTATCCTGCCACTTTATCTGGAGATCTGGTAGTATGCCCACGAACCTATCGTGAGCGGGAGCGGGCGGTAACAGTATTGCAGCAACGATAGTTGAGCCTGGAGGAAGACTGGTCAGGGCGGGTAACGACGTATTTATTACTAGAACCCCTCGAGGTTCAGTGCTTCTTAAATAGAATTTCCAGTCTTGGAGGTGTATTTTGACGTTGTTTTCAACCGGACTGTAGGACAGGAATGCCGTACCTCGATTTAAAACCTTTTTCACACACCCGGTTTTATCGACCTGTACTCCCGATTCGACCACATTAAGGTCAATGAGACAACCTACATTGTCACGTTCGGCGAGACTCCATTGTCCGTTTTCCGTTTTAACGAGGCTCTATCTCACGTGCGTCCGTGTGTTTCTCGTATTAATATCCTCAAGGTCTTTGAAACTTACATCTGTGGTTCTTCCTGGCGTAAGCTTCTTTCGATGGTATAAGCCGTTTCTGAACTGAAAGCCGCATAGGCGGTCGGTGTAACCTGCCTCGCCAAACCCCACGGTATCAGCGAGATCGCTTAAGGCCAAATCACTGCATCTGGGTCCTGCGGATTCAACCACCGTTGTCAGCGATAATTATCAAGAGTTATACTCATATAAGCGGTCTTTACTGGTGTATCTGACTTATCTAACAGGGAGAACGTTAGCTGCGGGATAGGGCCAGATATTAGTGGCTTATACTGTGGATTAGGGAAAGAAATGGTTTTTCCGCAGTTTATTCCTTCACCGGTCACAGATATAGCTCTCAGAAGAGTGGAAGGGTAGGCCACACAAGGATACGCAGTGTTGGTGCCAGCCGTCTCGACTGCCTTCCCCACTAGATTGTGTGATGTGCTCACCTCACCCAGGTGAGCGAACACTTCTGTATGGGGTGCTAGTGTGGGGGAGCTGTCGCCCTGTACTGTCCTAGTAAGGGTACTCTCAGGATCTGAGAACTCCAGAAGCCGCACAAGGCCAAGTAGTTGTATGCTAATTTCGGTCGTCAACTTCAGTCGACCAGTGGCATGGTTTATCTCCAGGCCCGCCCCGTGCGACTGGAATACCTCTTTATTAAGGGAACAGACATTGTAATAACCGCTAGGGACAAACACAAGCTTTCCGCGGACAGAGAAGCTAGTTCCGGCTGGGACATTCTCCCATAGTGGGTAAAAGTGAGCTCGAGCAGTGCTACTTTGCTTTGTCCGTTTTGGTTCTTGAGCGCATGCGTGATGCCGATTGTTGCGCCGTTTGAACGTTGCTCAGTGTTACATACGTAGCCGGCCACACAAAGCGCTAAACCAGCAAGGATTGCGCATGGATAGACACGCCTTTAACTTCAATGTAAAGGCCACCTACCAAGCGGGCGGGATGTACACCGCTGGAACGAGTGTTACTGGGACGACATTCACTCATCAAGATATCCTGGTGAACTTAGAGAACACAGCAAATGGTGACTTTGCGGCCCAGTTTCCTAATATATTTGTGAAATACTGTCTGTCTAAAGTGAAAAGCGACCAGCTTGTTCAGGCGTGGCGCTCTAATCCCTTGCAGTTTTGGCAGAATCAGCTGAATTTCGCCGTGAGGTGCGCCACGACCGGCTGCGGCGTGTCTGTGAACGACCACCTAGCCGCAGGAACAGGGACCGCGCGAACTGCTAGCCACACCCAGGCCCTCTACACCTTCCATGTCTACTTTCAGATCAGGCGGATCCTAAAAGAGATTCAGGCACCGCTCCCACAAGACGACGCCTGGGCGGCATTTAACAATCCATTTGACCGCAGAGCATATGAGCGCATCTGTGCAGAGTTTGGGGTGTCGCCGCACACCGACTGGAGACAGCAGCAGAGCGAAAACATTGGCATAGGAACGATTTACTTCTATGCCACACACGCAGGCCAACCTGGCATTCGTTTACTTTCCGAAAAAAAAAACACTTTCACATTGACTACATTGCGCAGGGATCGGAGGCTGACAAGGCGTGGACAACGTTCATGCTGGACAGATCGCAGGGCTTCACACATGCAGGCGTCGAGCGTGTTAATGATTCCATTCGAACGTATGTATGGGCCATCCTCGGCGCCCAGGCTCAGACGCGCACACGAATCTTAGGAGAGGGCACAGCATTTGACGCGCAGAAGTAGTTTCTCGCCAACATCGAGGATGCGTTCTCCTCTCCAGTTGACCTCTCATCAGCGATAAAGCGCTACCAAGACATTCTGCAGTATGCAGGCTTCAAAGTTAACTATGTGTTCGGAATCGGCCTGTACATGGCCCCCAGTGACATGTTGCTCCGCATAGGCCCTATCGCGGGTTACAACAATGAGATCGTATTTGCAACAGAAAACAAAAAACTTGGCGAGAACACAGACGTTAACGTAACAGTCGCTCCTCCAAACACAGGAGATACGGGAGAAAAGGAGTGGTTCCCACGGCGAGTGGCAAGACCGCGACGCTGGATCATGCCGTTCCCACGGCGAGTGGCAAGATCGCGACGATGGATCATGCCGTTCCCACCGCCCCGGTTCACTCCTCGCGAGATGTCGCTGCCTCCACGATCGCAGCTAGTCAACACGACGACGAAAAGACTGCAATCATCGTCGGTGTTATCGTAGCTGGGCTGGTGACCATTTGGCTATTTCGTTAGCCAGTCGCGAGTCACCACATAAAGCAGCCCCGCAGCCGCAACAACCAAGGACCACATATTCTCTGCAAGCCAGCTAGCAGTTTTCGACATAAGGTTATGAAGCCAGGAAAAAATGCTCCCAATTATGCCGAGCAGCGACGCCGCGGCTTTCCCGGCAAGCTTTGCGAGGATCCGGCCGAGGGCGTGTAGGTGTTTTTTAATCCACTCTTTTACAGTCTCGCTCGTCGGAACGACTGGCTTGGAAGGAGTCGGTGTTGGGGCCGGGGTGCCCTCGCCCGTCAAAGCAAGCACTACGGTGGACACGATGAAGCCCAGCGCAGTGAGGATGCTAACAATGGTTATCCCCTGCTCTCTGAACAATGTGCGAAGTCGCTCAGCCAGGGTAGTATCTTCGTTGAGGACGCGGTTTATCGTCTCACGGATTCGGTTAATCTGTGAGCGAAGAGCCTCCCGACTGGCTGCTGCAGCCTCAAGGCGGGCGGCCCGTTCATCCTTTAGTTCTCGAACACGCTCCGCGGCGCGGTTTCGAGAGAATTCATCTGCGTCAGCCTCATTGAGTTTTCCTTCCTCGAGAGCAATGCGGTCATCCATTGCTGACAGCTTGGCCAGGTTGTTGGTGAGCTCACCCCAAATGGTCTGGAGAGCCTTGTCAATCCCACGCAGCTCTCGGAGATTTAAATGGGGTCGCTCGTGGTGCCGAGGACTTCATCGATTTTCGCGTCCGTGAAGGTCGTTTCCATTTTCTGAACAGCGTCCGTGGCTACCTTGGCTCTTCCGTCGAGGTCCTGGAGTTCAACGCTTTCGACCGCCGCTGCAGCCCCACCAAGCTCTTCGCTCGCTGTCTGTAGAGCTACCACAGCCTGAGGGGGCAGCATTGTCGATGACTGTCTGCGCCAATCTGTAAACCCTAGTTCATCCCGAATCGCGTTGCTACCGCCACGCACCCCAGCTACCGTGGACAGGGAGAGAGGTCGGGCTGTACGAAGGTTAATTAGGTCCAAGTTGTGGTAAGCCACAAAGCGCAGCTTCCCGTCAATCGTGAGTTCAGACCTCGAGTAATCCCTACCTAGGTTAGGAGTAAGCCCCCTCTCTGCCTGGTAGTTGTATTAGTCCTCGACAGCTGTCTGGACTATCTCGCGCCGAACGACCCACGCTGTCTGTTGACAAATCGAAATCGACATCGTCCGTTTCCTCGTCCCTCCTCGTTTCTGTCTCGTCGAGATGGCCGGTATAAACATCATAGTCTGCCATATCGAACTATCACAGCTTATCACTTCAATAAGATGGCTTCTTCACAATACGGTCGCAAGCTTAATCCCTACCGCAGACTTCGTGAGCCACTTGGGATTAAGGGGGTTCGCCAGGCAGTTGTGATCACAAACAACCCCAGCACTATCGATCAGAACCAACAGCTACTGGTGCGCTTTCCCAATCTCGGAGCGAACGATGTTATTGTTCCGGGGACCGCCCGCCTCGCCTTCAACATCGAACTGAAATCATCCGACGTGAATCGAACCGTGGTTCAAAATTTGGGTCGCGCAATCATAAAGAAGACAACAATCAAAATCAGCGGCAATGAGGTTATGAGCATTGATGACTCCGACGTATACTACTGCTATCGCGACCTGTGGAAAACAGCCAAAGAGCGCAATAATGCAACCCAGAACACGACAAAGCTTCGGGTTGGTGCCGCGAATGCTGAAAACAAGAAAATAGATAAAGCCGTATCGCGGGCATACGGCAACCGCTTCTTTGTCCCGCTTGACTTCGAGTTGCTGGACAGCCACATGCCTTTCTACCAAAGTGCGCTTGGTGATCGTCTGGACTATGAACTGACATTCAACGATTACAGTCGCGTTATCGACGGAGAGGGTGATGAAGCCGCCTGTTATAATATTGAAAACATCTGCCTAGAGTTCGAAATAGTCACGCAGAATGATCTCGCTAGATTGATCCGAACCCAGTATGCAGGACGCCTAGCCATCCTCTACGACAGGGTGCTCCGCCACCGCAAACTGACACGTAACAAGTCTGACACTCTCTGGAACATCAACCTGAACGTGCCCGCTCGTAGCATGAAGGGCATTCTTATGCTGTTCGAAGAACCTATCCCCTGGAATCGCGACAATGAGGACTTCTACAATCCGCTCATCACGAAGGTAGAGGTGTGCATCGACGGGGTGCCGAATCAGCTGTACAGTCAAGGACCGAGAGCGCACCAGCTGTGGGATGAAACCAAGAAAGAGCTCGCAGCCGGTAGTAAACGTCAATCCGAGGTAGCAATGGCCACAGAAGACCTGGATCTGGCAGACGTCTCCCTGGGGGAGTTCCTGACCACAAAATATGCACTATGGCTGGATCTGCGAGCCACGGACGATGACGGACAACACGGGAGCGGCCGAAAAGTGGTGAATGCCAGCGAGGGCATCACCATCCACATCACAAAAGAAGCAGACGGCCCCGGCACATTGAACGTTTATCTGTACATCGTCATGGATGCACAAATGAATATCGAGGATGGCCGACTCAAAGAAGTGCTCAATTAACCCTATCTGGCCCTGGCCTGGGCGGTTTGGGGTGTGTCGCAGCCTGGGGGGGGGGGGTCGGAAAGTGCCCATGGCCTAACCGCAAATGCCGGGGTTTTTGTGGCTACAAATGTAGCCACATTTTGTAGCCACATTCAATCCCTATAGAGAAATGTAGCCACATTTTGTGGCTACATTTCTCTATAGAGACTGTAGCCACATTTAATTGAAACATTTCACTGTCATAATAAGCTACTGAAAGCTTCAACAAAATGATTTAAAAAACCTTTTTTACAAACATCGAAAATCATCGTATGCACAGAAAAGTGAAGTTACTCGCGGCCGTTCAGTTCAAAACAGGAACTTACCTCGGCATGTACACTGCACTCGATGGAAACATAGTTCTTGTTCACTGTTTAGTTAAACAAGTATGGATGAGAAGTATTTATTATATAAATCGTTCTGGATTTGTCTAAAACGTGGTCTAAATCGCCGAAGAATATTCCACCATCTTCGAAGAGGCGAAATGCAGACGACCCGGCCTTTGTTAAGCAAGCTGTGATTGGCCGAGTTGCTTCACCAAATCCCCGCCTGTACCAAGCGGTTAGCCAATCGCTAACCTCGTTCGCGGGGGCGCGGCTTTATGGAACGAAATATCGGCATGCGATGGATTTATATTCGCGAATAGTTTCCATCCATACAGTTATTTTTTTCGATAAAAATTCGATGTTATAGGATATAATACTATCATAATCATATACTAATTCTGCGACAAGCCTGCGGGTTTCGATAAATCCGATATCAATCTGTAAATGCGAGGTGAGTGCAAGGCCTGGACAAATACCGATATTTGTCTTTTTCTTGGAGTTCGTCTGCATGGAAAGTGGCTACATTTACAGACTATTCGTGTTTGCCGAGCTATTTCAGCTTATTATTTATCGTGGAAAAGACATTATCTAAAATGTGGCTACACTCTCTATAGAGAAATGTAGCCACATTTTTTAAAATGTGGCTACAAATGTAGCCACATTTTGTAGCCACAAAAACCACGGCATTTGCGGTTAGGCCGTGCCCCCCTATATATTTTCTCTACCACTAAGGCTAGAGCGCTGAAACTTACCCCACGGTATCTTGGGTTCAAGCTCTACCGGAAAATGTAAAAAAATCTAAGATGGCCGCCATGATGACGTCACAGTGAGGTCATTTTCTCGGAAGCCATTTTTCGGCCTTTTTGAGGTCGATTTTTCGAAATTTTCATTTTTCAGATTTTTCTCTCGAAAAAATCTTATAAAATAGAGAATAATTAGTTTTGCATAAATAATATACTTTCAAGGCCTTTTAGGCAAGGAAAATGTGAAGAAATGGACCGAAAAGATGAAAAACACGACTTTCGCAGATACCACATGGCCGCCATTTTGAATTTACCCATGATCCTCTACCCGGGGGCATATGAAAATAGTCTCAAAATGACCCCAATCAGATAAGCTTAAAAGTCACCAAGTTTCAGCCTCCTCGGTTCTGTCGTTTCGGAGCAGCAGAGAAAAGTTCACTACGGGGGGACTTTCCGCCCCCCCCCCACCCAGGCCAGGTAGGGTTAATGGCGCAGCCCCGCTGCTTCCCAAAGACCCCACCTCCGCTATTATATGTGGCCAGACAGGGTGTGGTAAGACGGTTTTCGCCCTTGACCTACTCGAAGGCCACTTCCGTGGTGTCTTTGAGCACATCGTCATCCTGTGTCCCACGATTAGCTACAACAGTACCTACCTAGCCCGACATTGGGTCTGGGCTGACCCAGAGATCTACGTAGTCGACCCCGACGAGCGCCTCCGCGACTATCTGCGAACATTCTATTGCCTATTTGCCGGAGGACACACTTTGTACGTCATTGACGACTGTGCCGCAAGCAAGGCTCTAACCAAAAAGAAAGACAGGCTGTCTGAGCTAGCCTTCAGCGGCCGCCACACAGAACAGAACCCAGAAATACAACTCGGTCTTGAAGGATCTACGAGAGCAAACGCGATGGTGCGCTCTGTTTCACTGTAAGGACCGCGATTCTTTTGAAGAGTGCGTCCACGAGAACGATGTTATTCCAACAAGAGATGAGCGACTCAAAACTACGGCGCTGCTGGCAGAGACAAAACATACAAAACTCCTGCTAAAAACTGACCAGCCGGCTGCGTATATGGTTGTTAGCTAACCGTTAACTGTTATTTAGGCCGTAAATGTGGGAAGTGCTACTGCTTTGCCAGATTCTTACTCTCGGCGCCTCTGTGTATATCATTTACGAATATATTAAACTGAAGAGATACGTAAGTCATAGTAATAACCTTTGCCAGCGGCACGCGCAAGTGATACGGGCCACGCATGTAGCAGACATGGATTGCGTTGAGATTGTTGGCAAGCTGTTGGAAGTTTCACTGTAAGGACCGCGATTCTTTTGAAGGGTGCGTCCACGAGAACGATGATATTCCAACAAGAGATGAGCGACTCAAAACTAGGGCGCTGCTGGCAGAGACAAAACATACAAAACTCCTGCTAAAAACTGACCAGCCGGCTGCGTATATGATTGTTAGCTAACCGTTAACTGTTATTTAGGCCGTAAATGTGGGAAGTGCTACTGCTTTGCCAGATTCTTACTCTCGGTGCCTTTGTGTATGTCATTTACGAATATATTAAACTGAAGAGATACGTAAGTCATAGTAATGACCTTTGCCAGCGGCACGCGCAAGTGATACGGGCCACGCATGTAGCAAACATGGATTGCGTTGAGATTGTTGGCAAGTTGTTGGAAGAAGGGGCCGACGGTCGTGCGGCCATGGCGGCTTACATCTCGTTGCCACGACGGCGCGGCAGCCGGAACCGCAAGGTCTCGATCTAGCTCCGTAGGAGCCGACGGGGTGACTATTGCTAGTAAACGCGAAAGACTAGCAGCATTGGCCGCCGGAGGACAGGCCAAGGAGTACATGGGGAGGGTCATTACACCGGACCAGGTCGAAAGCCTGGACGATATAGAAGTTGACAAATTGTATGCTCGATATGAAGCGCGCTTGGGATCTAAGATGACTAAGACCTTGGGGACAGCTGCACTTCAGCTCTATGCCATGGCAGCCAGCTCTTTGCTCCCCATTCCATCTGAAAATCAGTCAAAGCTCGTTGCTGACCTAGAAGATGATCCCTTCGTTGAGCATGCGCTAAGCAATGCTACCTGTCAGCTATACCACCGCTTTGGGATGCTCTTAGCACCCCTGACCACATTACTTACCACTGCTAAACACTGCCAATTTGGACAAACATGCCCCCGGACATATGCGTCTACGTTCGGTGATGACGGAGGTACTGGAACCACAAGCTAATCAGCCACCGGTGAGAGTGACTCGGCAGACCCTCAGTCAGGAAGGGACAGCGCCTGATGAAAAGAACCCTAAAGCGGGACGAAAGGGCGCTGCCGCGCGAAAGGCCAAACAAGAACGACTGAAGATGGAGCTCAAGGAGGCCAAGGAACGTCTTGCTCCCACAGGAGTGTCACAGGCTGCCGAGACGACCACCTCAAACACCGAACCGACCGTCGAAAACGCACGGAATGCTGGACCACAGTGGGCTCCTTATATACTATGCTGTCCAGGAATTGCAGGGGCTCTGCTCGTGGGATACATGTTGCGCTCGCGTGCACTTTCAGGATCGCCGCTTGTGAGAGAACCAATCGATCGTCGAGCGGCAGCGCGCCTGACGCCAGTCGTTCCGACCGAAACTACGGGGACCGAGCAATTAAAAGATCCTTTTCGTACGCAATGATGTCTTCAAAGGTGTCAGAAGGTAAAAACAGTAGCCATGCCAGCGGGAACAGCGTATAAATCATGGCCTCGATTGCCTTGCTAGTGGGTGGAGCTCTGGTCAATGCTATTGCCTTCAGTGGGTCGAATTACCTTTGTTCAATGTTTCGAAGTTCGGGTGTTGACGAAGAGCGCAAACGTCATGACAAGGCTAAAGAACAGCTCCAGGCTGCAAGGGATGCATGGATGAAAAAGCGAACCGAAAGGCTTGACTGGATAAATCAAGAGCTCCGACGACAGGGACACGCCGTTCGCACATTCCATGACGTCGATGCCGCAATCCGCGAGTACTCACAATTACAACACATATAAGGGTAGTGGGAAGAGGTGCCGACATACTGGCTGCGTCACATGACTTCACAGAATAGGCACAGGCAAAAAACTTGACCCTCTCCGCTCAGAGCCTCGTCTTTCGGACTTCTACGCGCCGTCTGGTACACAGACAGACCGCGAGATTGCTTTCATCTTGCTGGGGATGGCAGCTACAGGCCTGGTCAGCTATAAAATAGCCAAAAACTTGTAGCCTAGTAGAGCCGCATGCTTTGTGCACAAGGCCAGTTGTCACGCACACTAGCAATATTAGAGACTTTCACCTCTTGGAATGTCGGCACGACAGCAGCTACAATGGTTCGTGAAACGAAAAAGCTATCGCGACGCCTCGCGGGGCACTACTACAGCCCGAACGGTTACTGGAAGGGGCTAGCGGCTATCAAGAACCTCGCCGCAGCAGCCAGAGTCTCCGAAGATATGGACCGAATATGGCTCAAGAAGCAGGCCATTTGGCAGATTTATCTTTCGCGTCCTCGCCATGTTCCACGCCCGCGTTTTGGTGTAAAGATGCCGAACGAGGTTCATCAAGCCGACCTGCTCTTTCTACCACACGACCGCTTCCCCCGTGGGAGCAAAACCTACAAGTATGCACTCACGCTTGTAGATGTGGCATCGCGCTACAAGGAGGCCGAGCCTCTGGCCACAAAAGAAGCCAAAGAGGTCGCTGACGCTCTCTCCCGCATCTACAAGCGGAGCCCTCTTAGCTGGCCGAAGCTTCTTCAGGCTGACCCGGGGCGCGAGTTCATGGGCGCGGTGAGCCAGCTACTGACCAAGCATGACGTTTCTGTCAGACGCGGTCGTGTGGACATTCATCGGGACCAGGGGATCGTGAAGCGCTTTAACCGGACCCTGGCTGAGCGGTTGCTTGGGCACCACTACGCCCAGAAAATGCGACTTCCGTCGGGGGCGCGTTCAACGGAGTGGGTGGCTCGACTGCCTGCCGTCGTTAGGGCCCTGAACGGAGAAGTGACCCGCCTCACCGGTAAGAAGCCTAAGGATGCCATCAAGGTTGTGGCTGTGACACAAAAGCCCTATTCTGTTGCTGGTCGCCCCATTGGTCTCAACGAGGAAAAGCTTCCCTCTGGTGTTGGCGTTCGGTACCTATACCAGGATGGCGAGCTGGAGGGTGGAAGACGTCGCGCGACTGATCCAGTGTGGTCCCTCCAGGTGTACCGGCTTGGACGCTCGGTCACCAAGCCTGATGAGCCGGTCCTGTATTATCTGCAAGATGGTCCTGCTCGTGGGTTTGTCCGGGAAGAGCTCCTTGTGGTGCCTCCTGATACTCAGCTGCCGCCGGATGGCGTACTTGCTCGCTGAGTACCGCAACCCCTCGTTTTCGGTTGCTCTCTAGGCAACAGAGGCGCACATTTCCCTTGCAGTGCCCCTTGCTGTTATCCAGCCTGTCTACACTGAACTGCTGCGTGTCTTTGGGTTCGTAGGCCCAGAGTATTTCGATATTACACGCAGCGCAGCGATTCTCTTGGCTCTCTTTGAGCCGCAGGACGTAGTCCACCTTGAGATTGAAATCATGGCTTTTAGCCTGGTCCTGACGTTTGTAGGACACAAGCTTCTGCTGGATGGCCTACCTAATGTCGTGCTCTGTGGGTTGCCTGACCTCAGTACCCTTTACTGGTGGACAGATTACCAGTTCTAGCTGTTGCATATACTCCACACGGGACACGGCCAGGTATACTAGGTTGGACCACTGGAGATAGTCGTCGATGATCCAGACCTTTTGTGGGTCATAAATGGTGAGACCCTGGGAAGAATGTAGTGTGATTGAATAGCCGAGGCGCCAGTCATCAGATTTGATAGCCCCTTCCGCGGCTTCCTAGCTCTTCTTTTCGATCTGTGCCGGGTATGGTGACCATAATGTTCTGTTTCCTGCTGTCTTTTGGGTGGTATAGCAGCGGTACTGGGGCGTCTGGGAATTTTTCCTTGTGTCTCTGAAGCAACAGCTCCTGCGCCCGGTCTGGGACCTTCTGGCGGCTGGTTAGGATAAGGTCCTCCGGCCTCCACCGCTCCACAAACCGGTCCCACCCTAGGCAACACGGGAGTGCCTTTCGCATATCCTGGCACTGGACCTGGTCAGTCTTGAGGTGGATGCGATTTTTTAGGGTTTTGAGGACATCGTGTTTCGCCCTATGGTCTGCTGCGATCTCTTCGCAGTAGTCTGCTTTCTGTCGCAGCCAGTTATGGACATCTCTCCAGCGATTGGTGGAGGCTGGCCCTGATCACCGCAGCAGACGACCTGGACCCCACGCTGCTCTAGCCAGTCCAAGAACATCTCGAGGATAGGCCTGGGCACAGTGCAGACCTCGTCCCAGATGATGACACGTGGGAAGAGCTTTTGGCCCATGCGATCGGGCGTCCAGTCATTCTGGCCGCTCTACCGGAAGAAGCTGTGGTAGGTCTGGGCTTTGACGACTCTGCCTCTCATTTCCTTCGCGAGGCGGTGGGTCGGGGTGAACACCAGTGGGTCTCTCGCCCGGAAGAGCTCGATAGCTCTCCTGGTTTTTCCGCTACCCCCTCCGCCGTTGAGGTAGCTTATCCGGTGTCAAGGGGTCATCGTAGTATGGCGCGGTGCTGGGTGGGAAGTTTTTCTGTTGCCTTTTATACTCTATCTTGGGGAGGTATGCAGCGTGTTCCTTTGGCAGGTACAGCTGCTCACCCTTGTCGCGCCACTGAGCTGGGGATACTGGAGGAAGGAATGGCTGATTGATCAGGCAGCTCACACACAATTCCTATCCACAGTCGCACAATATAGGGGATACGTAAGCCTCGACACCCCGCGCTTGTGCAGTGCGGTCTTCTGGATATAGAGGCTGTCGGTGGCCAGTCGGACAGCCTCCTCGGGCACGAAACGCTGCAGCATGGCGACGAGGTTTATATGGGCGTAGGCCAACATGGAGGCCCTAAGGTGAGTATACTGGGGCTGCGAGCCATCATAGTAAGTAAGAATGTAACCTGATGGGCATCTTTGAGGCGCGCCGACCAGTGTGCCGCTTCGGCGGGTGTTCCGCACAAGGAAGTCGAGTTCTCCCTGGCCAGTCACAAGCCTTCGTGTCAGTGTTTTACCTTCGGCTTTGCTGCCCTGTGTGAACTTTCCGATGAGGCCGCAACCCTGGTCGCGGTCCTCTGGAAGCCAGACCTCATTTTATTTCTTGAATGTGATAATGGCTTCACAGACCTTGAGGTTTTTCAGGCGACCAGACTCTGTAAGAAAGGCAAACAGGGGCGTTGGAGCTCTGCCCTGCTCTGCGAAATGCCTTCCGAACCAGGCAGGTATGACGGGGTGGATTTTTTCTTCGAACTCCCATTTCTGGACCTCGGCAAAGCCGGTGCCGATATCCTGAGGAAGGGGGCCATTGATCGAAACACGGGTCATGTGGTGGGTGGGGTGCCCAAACCGCTCGAAATATGGCTTAGCCTCACCTTTCCCTCGGAAGCTGGCGGGGTAACAGGCTTTCATGTCAATGCTGACGATGTCCCTCGTATCGTAGTCCATTGCATTCCAGAGCCCGCCATGGCCGTGTTCCATACAGGCCTTCTGGGTGTCATCGAAGGGGGCGGCTTCCAGCCGTTGTGCTCTTTTGCCATGATGCTGGCTGTTTGGTTCACGCCGAAGACCCGGTCGGCCAGGGCCTCCTCTCCCAGTATGGCACAGGCTTCTTGGAGTTTTCGGTGGGCCTCCTGCGTCCTGAAGGTGCGACCGTCTTGCAGCATAAACTGGTCGACGTTGAGCTGTTTATCTCCACCGCCGAGAAGCCAGGCAGCTAGTGGCTCAACCTGAGTGGCCTCTCTGATTGCTTCCCAGACATCGCCTTCGTAGGTATAGACCTGCCTGGAAGCGGGAAAGTGCAGGTCTTTGGACCAGGCGTGGCCGTTGTGGCAGATAAGTTCTATGGGCCGATAGCGAAATTTTTCACTTCCACCATATTTGCCGCTGTTGTAGACATCCTCGCCGGCAATGTCCCGCAGGATAATTGCACGCTTCAGGACCTTCTCAAGCCCTGCAATGTCCTCGACCGTGGCGCCTCTGTCATGGACCCTCTCCTCCCACTCCTGTATTTTCGACCTTCTCGTGGGGGTAAGGCCCTGACCCCTGAGCGCACTTTCGAACTGCTCGCCAATCTTTGTGCAACGCAGTTGAGGTCGCCATCTCCCATTGGGGCCAAATTAACAAGGTCTGGCTCTCTGAGAGGATAGAGGCCGTAAACGACTGCACTAACAGGGTAGGCATTACTGTAGTAGACCTCGTCGATTCCTGTCAAAACACCAGGCGCAGTGACTCGAGTAAGCACGACTACAGCCTCTCCCTTCTTTCTCTCCGTCCTCACTGGGTCGAACTTGTCTTCCACGACTCACCCCACCTCATCTAGACGACGCAGGAACTTTATCCTCATGATATATTCATCCCCTGGAAGGGCCCCGAGGAGCATTGCCGCTCTCTCGTCTGTCATGGTAGCGTCCTGGAGCATAAGTCTGGCCTTGGCTTCTTCGACGCTATCATGTTTATAATCAACCTCAGCTTCGGGCCTCCACCACCATGTAGAGAAGACTACGGCGGCGCCGTCATCCTCGAATTCACATTTGGCGTCATCAATTATGCGAACCCACGGTTCGCCGGCCGGGAGTCGCACCAGGGGAGGAACCTGGGTGTCCAGGTCGATAAATGATCCTTCTGGGGCTGGCATTTTTGCATAAATTTCAGGACCTTCCCGGACGATTCGAAGGGCTAGAGAGCTGGGCCACTCCCCAAAACGGTGTGGCCGTTTAAGTCTTTCCGTGCGGGAGCCGCTAGCTAGGTTTCTTTCCTACACGCTGCGCATAGGCTCTCTCTCGATGCTGTAACCTCGTCGTCGAGTTGCCGCAGCTCACGGGCGCGCTGTCCTTTCTTGCGGAAGTCTTCCACATCACCTCGCAGGGCGGGAATCCTCTCTTTCGAAACTCGGCAGCGCGGGCCTCGGCAATCGCCCTAATGAGGCCGGTTTTGTTGTCCGTGGAAGGAAAACCATATTGCTTTGCTAATACGCGTAGCTCTTTGATTGTCTTCATCTCTAGAGTATACTTTGTGATTATAACACATATAAGGGAAGTGGGAAGAGGTGCCGACATACTGACTGCGTCACATGACTTCACAGAATAGTCCTCTGGTTAACCTATTCTAATGCACATACCAAGAATCTAACGATTCGTGAAATGTGTTGTATCTCAGGTACGCTTTTATTGTACCTGTTCGTGTGGCAACTTGAATGATATGACCACATTGCGCCTAGCACCGGCATAAGCGGTATTAGATACAAATCTAGAGACCTATGATGGAAATGCTCTGACAACTCATATACTGGTGATTGGTGAGCTGTTTCGCTGTGACAACTCGTACATTGGAGATTGGTGAGTTGTATTGTCGTCAGATGTAAATGACGGCATTTAACACAAAAGACTAGTCTGTAACGCCCGATGTCGACCCAGCATCAACTTCCCACAAATGCCAACATATATCAAAGACCAAAAGGTCTGTACACGGGGCGGGCCTCGGGGACGAAACGTCCATCAGCAGAATCTCGCCATATACAGGTAAAAATTACAACACATATAAGGGAAGTGGGAAGAGGTGCCGACATACTGACTGCGTCACATGACTTCAGAGAATAGTCCTCTGGTTAACCTATTCTAAAGCACATACCAAGAATCTAACGATTCGTGATATGTGTTGTATCTCAGGTACGCTTTTATTGTACCTGTTCATGTGGCAACTTGGATGATATGACCACACGGCCCCTAGCACCGGCATAAGCGGTATTAGATACAAATCTAGAGAGCTATGATGGAAATGCTCTGACAACTCATATACTGGTGATTGGTGAGCTGTTTCGCTGTGACAGCTCGTACATTGGAGATCGGTGAGTTGTATTGTCGTCAGATGTAAATGACAGCATTTAACACAAAAGACTAGTCTGTAACGCCCGATGTCGACCCAGCATCAACTTCTCACAAATGCCAACATATATCAAAGACCAAAAGGTCTGTACAGGGGGCGAGCCGCGGGGACGAAACGTCCACCAGCAGAATCTCGCCATATACAGGTAAAAATTACAACACATATAAGGGAAATGGGAGGAGGTGCCGACATACTGACTGCGTCACATGACTTCACAGATTAGTCCTCTGGTTAACCTATTTTAAAGCACATACCAAGAACCTAACGATTCGTGATATGTGTTGTATCTCAGGTACGCTTTTATTGTACCTGTTCATGTGGCAACTTGAATGATATGACCACATGGCCCCTAGCACCGGCATAAGCGGTATTAGATACAAATCTAGGGAGCTATGATGGAAATGCTCTGATAACTCATATACTGGTGATTGGTGAGCTGTTTCGCTGGGACAACTCGTACATTGGAGATTGGTGAGTTGTATTGTCGTCAGATGTAAATGACGGCATTGAACACAAAAGACTAGTCTGTAACGCCCGATGTCGACCCAGCATCAACTTCCCACAAATGCCAACATATATCAAATACCAAAAGGTCTGTACAGGGGGCGGGCCTCGGGGACGAAACGTCCACCAGCAGAATCTCACCATATACAGGTAAAAATTACAACACATATAAGGGAATTGGGAAGAGGTGCCGACATACTGACTGCGTCACATGACCTCACAGAATAGTCCTCTGGTTAAACTATTCTAAAGCACATACCAAGAATCTAACGATTCGTGATATGTGTTGTATCTCAGGTACGCTTTTATTGTACCTGTTCATGTGGCAACTTGAATGATATGACCACACGGCCCCTAGCACCGGCATAAGCGGTATTAGATGCAAATCTAGAGAGCTACATGTATGATGGAAATGCTCTGACATCTCATATACTGGTGATTGGTGAGCTGTTTCGCTGTGACAACTCGTACATTGGAGATTGGTGCGTTGTATTGTCGTCAGATGTAAATGACGGCATTTAACACAAAAGACTAGTCTGTAACGCCCGATGTCGACCCAGCATCAACTTCCCACAAATGCCAACATATATCAAAGACCAAAAGGTCTGTACAGGGGGCAGGCCTCGGGGACGAAACGTCCACCAGCAGAATCTCGCCATATACAGGTAAAAATTACAACACATATAAGGGAAGTGGGAAGAGGTACCGACATACTGACTGCGTCACATGACTTCACAGAATAGTCCTCTGGTTAACCTATTCTAAAGCACATACCAAGAATCTAACGATTCGTGATATGTGTTGTATCTCAGGTACGCTTGTGTTGTACCTTTTCATGTGGCAACTTGAATGATATGACCACACGGCCCCTAGCACCGGCATAAGCGGTATTAGATACAAATGTAGAGAGCTATGCTGGAAATGCTCTGACAACTCATATACTGGTGATTGGTGAGCTGTTTCGCTGTGACAACTCGTACATTGGAGATTGGTGAGTTGTATTGTCGTCAGATGTAAATGACGGCATTTAACACAAAAGACTAGTCTGTAACGCCCGATGTCGACCCAGCATCAACTTCCCACAAATGCCAACATATATCAAAGACCAAAAGGTCTGTACAGGGGGCGGGCCTCGGGGACGAAACGTCCACCAGCAGAATCTCGCCATATACAGGCCAAGAATCTAACGATTCTAATCTATGACAGATCTGTCTAAATGGAATTTACGTGGGGGTCTATCTTAGCCAGAGGTCGAAACTCAGCCTGAAAGACCCTTTGCTTCTGCCGCCAGGCCTTAACATTTTCGTTTACACATCCACAGCCTCGGCACAGTGTGCAGCGATTTAAAACACCTACCCTGCAGCCGAGACAGGGCTTTGTGCCACCGCCCCTTCGGAGCCGTGGAGCTCGGTTTAAGCCACTGGCATGTGTGTTTACCCTTCATCGTATCTTTGGTATCTCCACCGATTCTGTATGTTTAATGGGGGGTTGTAGCGTAGAGCCTGGGCCGGCAAGGGTGGTGGGCCGTCCCGAGGCTCTACATAATATGCGCCCACGAACGGATTCCACAGAAAAAGCCCGGCCCCCTAGAGGTCATCTAGGCACCCCCACGCTGTCTGCTCTTCCCTCAACCTGTACAAAAAAGTTTATTCACCCCCCCCCCCCCGTAGAGAGTATTAATAGTTAGTTTATTTTTGTTTAACGGCGTGGGTGGGTGTGGTCAAAAATCGTTTTACCGGCAGCGGTAACTCAAGCGGGGAGAAAAAAATCGATAGTCACCTGCATACACTAGCTCAAAGCCTCAACATTGTATTAGGCCGAGAAAAAAATCGATAGTAACCTACATACACTAACTGGCTGTTCTGGCCGCTCTTTCTCGGAGTTTCGAAAGAGTCTGCTCTCTGAACGGATTCCACAAAATAGTCCGGCCCCCTAGAGGTATTCTAGGCACCCCCACGCTGTCTGCTCTTCCCTCAACCTGTACAAAAAAGTCTGTTCACCCCCCCCCCGCTGCTGATGGTGTTAATTGCTAACCCTATCAGATTTGATGTATTTTTGCTAAAACTTTCAAAGTCAATTGCTTTCGTTGGAAAGAAAATATTAGAATATATTTTTTCCTCAAATGTGGCCCCTGGGTAATATTTTACGTAAAACGGGGGTCTAAAATAGCAACTACCTTAATCATCGCTATTGAATCTTCTAAACTCCTATGAAACATATTTGTATATATACTTGATATAACATGTATTTTGATTATAGTCCCATCGCACTCCAGTGAGTATCTTAGTGTACCCCATAGTGGGGCAAACTGGGACATATTTTTCTAACGTTTTTAAAAACGATTTCTGGAGAAAAGCGTAACAGATATTTCAGAAGTTGTTGTATGACTATGTCATACTGGATATACATGTAAGTTATAACGGGAGTATAAAAGGCCACACTACATGACAATAATAACAGAGATGTTTGCAAAAAGGTGAAAAAGGTCCCTGTGTACTCCAATCTCCCCTATACTGAAAGGTAGGTAGCTACCGCTGCTATACTCTAATGTGCAACGAGGTTCAGAAACATTCTCAACATGTTTTTCATTTTCTTGTTTCTAGCATACCGGTACCTGCTATTTCGTGGAAAGGCGTCAATTGCCCTCGTATCTGCCCCGGATTGGTCAACACTTGCCGCATCTAGTTCCGCCTGTGTGAGACAATGTTCAAGCCAGAAAACTTCTTTCTATATCAGTTATCACAAAACCAGTCGTTCTTGTCAGTGCCATTATTCAGAAAATGTTGCCAATGAGGGCATTATTGAATCGAAAGGTTGGGTTGTATGGGAAATCGTTAGGGACCACGTAATATAATTTAATAAGCTACAACTCTGGTCGACAGGAAACAAATTGAAGTGTGATTTGCCCATTTTCAGCTAATATACTAGGTCGGATTGTTTTCTTTAAGTGGCATTTAGAAGTTGGGAAGTAGATAAATAAACAAATTGCTTATGGATAACAACAAATAAACTAGAAGTTGTTATCCATAAGCAATTTGTTTATTTATTTGTCGGATTATTTATGTCGCACTGAGATGCAGAAATTAGAGCTAATCTAGTTGGTAACGAAAAAATATATATAGGCTTTAAGTACTTAATGCAATTAAATTATTTCAATTTAGTTTAGTGCTTACAAACGAAAGCGAAACAAAAAATCTAGACGATTTTCCACAATCAAAAAAATGAATGCCAAATGAAATGAATCTGCGAAAATAAGTTTCCCCAACCAAAAGAAACAGAAACATATACAAGTGCACAAACGCTTTAATCGAAGTTGTACGTACGCTCTATTTTAATTTAATGAACATAATCATGTTTCTAAGCGAAAATTTACGCTAAGTCTATTTGAATAATAACGAAAACGAAATTACAGGAGTTCGAACGCCCGGATATCTATAGTCGTAATACGAGCACTCAACCGCCCTTATAAGCAAAACGATTTTTCGAAAGCGAAATCACAGTACTAAATTGACAAGGATGATTATCGGTGAAGGCAGCAGTACATTTGTCGTACAACTGATGATTATAGGTCATTCGGTTATTTTCGTTTTTAAGCGCAGCATGATTTAGACCAGAGGTCTGCATCATTACCCGAAAATGAGAGATTTTCAGCATGTGAATGAAAGGTATGGTTGTTGGTGTCCAGTCATTTTTGATCACTATATCTTATTGCATCTACACCAAATCTCGGTTATTACAATTGAAACTTATCAAAGAATTTACACATTTTGTGGCGTTGTTCCAGTTGATCTATGCGAGCAGCAGTCCATTATATTTCTAGTACCATGGAAAAATATTATGACGGAACGTGGAGATTTCATAGATTAAACTGTGCATTACGAGCACTTGAGAACTTACTTATTGTTGGAAATATCAGCGATCCAATTATCTCTCAATTTCCATTCACTTCATGTATATAATACAATATATGAATGAACATGTATCTGTTTTGTGTCTGTCTGTAAATGCAGCAGTCCATTGTATAACACGAAGGTCAAGTGATAATCCATTGTAGGCATAAAATATACGCTCAGCTCGAACTAACGTGAATCTCGTAGGCTAGGCTACTATGACTGCAATGGACTGTCGTCATATTTTGCATACAATCATCTGCGGGCTCATTGTAGCTTTGCTGCAATTATCGGCTGCAAGCAGATCTCATCCCGCCCACAAATGACTATAACACGACAAATATTCCCCCCTGTATATCAATATGGCGAGTAAAAAAAGGGAAGAAAGTTAGCTTGGTTGACAATATAGTACATTGTGCAGATATTGCACGCTGTGGGATGTGACACCAGGATTTGTCAGCTCGAGACATGTGGTATTCAACGAGTGCACGAAAGGCATTTCGAGAGCTGACAAATCCAGATGTCACACCCCACAGCGTGCAATAACTGTTTTATTATACCGAATATTTCTGAATACTCATAAATATAAAGGTTTCTTGCAGAATTATACAATCGTAGCAAAAGATGAGTTTGCAAATTTTGCTTTGCGTTCGATACAAATTGAACAACAGCAACAACAACAATCTGATATCTCCGATACCGCAAAACACAAATCCGGAACCGATCTGTACCTTGTTCGCTGGTCGTCGAGCCAGTTGACGGACTACCAATTTCTCATTCAAAGTTGCCGAAATCATTCAACTGACTCCTGCTAGAGCACGAGCTCTATCCCAAGCAACGGTCGCCGTGAGAAAACACACGGGAGACATCTGCACGAGACTGTTGGACATTATCTCAGCCATGAGACATTACTATTGTCGCACGGCCTGCTGCATGAACGATGGAACATAGGGAATTACGATATACCACGTGATAGAGGTTCAGCCAATGAAAACAAACACTTTTGGTATCAGGCATATTAATGTCTGTTCATGGAATTACAGCATTCAGAATCCCAAAGCCCGCTGTTTCGGAAGCAACGTTTCGCACTCGAATTATTCGCATTTCTTTCATTTGCATTATTTAAACAGAAAATCGCGTCAGATTCCAAGAAACGTCATCACTTATTAAATTAATCATCGAATGTGTGAGGGATAAAATGACAAACTCCGACAGCGTTAACCCTATCTCTGGCCTGGGCTTTTTGGAGCCTGTCCAGGCCTGGGGAGCCGAAATGACCCCCTACTTATTGTTCTTATCCCTTGAGCTAGGGAGCTGAAACTTACCACACTATATACCCTTGGGTCAAGCTCTACCAGAAAATGTAAAAAAATGAAAGATGGCCGTCATTCTGACGTCACAGTGACGTCATTTTCAAAAACGACATTTTTTTTCGGTCAGATTTTTCGAATTTTTTAAACACTAATGTGATGTAAAATAAAATAGTTTTTGCCCACTTTTTATCGCGGAAAAGCAAACATTTTGAAGAAATATGACGAAAACATCACTTTTCTTCTACCCCACGTGGTCGCCATCTTGAATTTTCCCATGGTCCGCTGCCCGGGGGGCTATGCAAATAGGCTCAGAATGACGACACTATGATAAACTATAAAGTCATGGACTTTCAGTTCTCCATTTTTTTGTCGTTCCGGAGATAGCGCAGATAGCCTCCCAGGCCTGGTAGGGTTAATAAATGAATACGAAAATATGCATCTCTGGTGTTTCGTATATGTACGGAAAAAACCAAGGCCGTGTAATGGTGTTGTTGATGATATTCAGTTCCTTCTTGGTGGTTGCATGCTTTCCACTTCAACCCGTTTTCAACATATTCAAGTAGCTGAATTAGCAAGTATTATTTGAGTTATACCTTTGCATTCACAAAGCTGGACATGCAAATGACATTTTAATGGAACTAATTAGCTGCTCCCCCTCGAAACTTCACTGAGCTGAACTATTTTTTCTAAGTGAAAATTTTCTTCCAAGAAATTATTACTTGTTATGATGTAATGCTCACCAGTTAAAGTTCTATAATGAGTATGAACTGTTTTTATGGGAGAGAAAGAATTATTGTCTCTGTATGTGAATCTCAATAGTCATAGATTTGTGTTTTATTCTTATGTTAGTTATGGTTTTAGTTTTGATTTTTGTTATCCTCAGTTGTGATTAAAAGCAACTGTTTAGTGCCAGCGCCAATCGTCACAATGTAATCAGTACCGCCATCGAGAAGAAACAGCACAATATATATGTGTATAATTGCTATTGCTTACATGTATGTTTGACACAATAAAGATCTTCTGATTATTACCGAGGATAGTTCCGAGGATAGTTCCGACATGGGGCGCCACCAGCTCAAGAAACCAAAAACTACGACCAACATAGAAGAGTTCCAATGAGGAGGTAACTCTTGATGCACTTTTGTGATTTTTGGCAAATTCCGGGTTATCTTCTCTGATTCCAACATTTGCATATTAAATCTTTATGTTACTATGGGTTGTTTGGTCTTGTTTTCTTCGTCTCGCCATGTTGAACGCGATGGGAAGGGTCCCGGAGCTAAGCGGTGAAATTTTTCGAAAATTACCGGGTAGGTCTCTATATAGGCCCATATAGCCCCATACTGGCTGTGGAGGTATAGGTCCATACTAGGAAATTTTTCGTGGGATTTACTCTGGGTTGTTTGGTCTTGTTTTTCTCGTCTCGCCACGAAAAACACGACGGGAGGGGTCCCGAAACGAAGGGTTGATTTTTTTTAAAAGTCACTGTGCGTATGCGTAGTGGGTAAATAGCGCTGTGTAGATGTTTTGTGGTCCAGGTGAGCCTCTAGTGGACCGATGGAGTCGGGTGGGGTATCAATGTGAAGCATACGTGAGGGAGCATCCAACGGGCTAGGTGTGGTAGACAAAGTGGATGGAAATAGACGTTTTGGGGTCGAGGTGGTCCACTAGTGGTCCGATGAAGTCGTATGAGGTATCAATGTGAAGCATACGTGAGGGAGCATCCACCTGGACTAGTGTGTCGTCCGTGTTCAACATTCTGCGCATGCACAGACAGGGAATTGTGGGAAAAGAGTATGGAAATAAACGTTTTGGGGTCTAGGTGAACCACTCGTGGGCCGATGGAGTCGAGTGCGGTATCAATGTGATTACAAGCGTCTGATCCGTCATTCATAATCCAGCCGTCGTCCATTAGAGAATATCCGCGTCCATAATCCAAAGACCTATTCCATATTCTATATAACAGTATTAGCACCAAACTCAAAAAGACAGTCATAATATACATAAACATATGCTTGTTTCCTGCAAGAGAGAAGCGGTCAACAGTTTCCAATGATGCCGGCAAGATATCATGATGTTCCAAAAATATCAAATCCGTATCGCTGATCAGTATTCTTTATCCAAAATATTCGTTGTAATATTCGTTGTCAAGCATACGTGAGGGAGCATGATGGGGCTAGGGTTAACACCCTAGCATAACACCTTGACGCCATGATATAGACCGGAGAGAGAACAACAACAACAAAGATGACAGAAGAGAGAACAAGAAGAAGTTTTTTTCATATAGTTTATTCTCCCCTATGTTACATCATACCCACGCTGGGGGAGCCGCATTGGGTATGTTTACAAGTCAAGAAGACTCTTGTCCAATCAGAGGCCGCCATTTGGCGCTGTATCTGTCATATTCGTTCTTGCTCGTTGGATGTATTCTCGGCTGCTCTTGTCCAATCAGAAGCTGTCCTTTCAGAATTTGGGACATGACTTAACCCCTATATGTACAGACATTACCACACACCACTATTACCGCCACCACACACTACCACTCACTCACACCGGTGGTGGTGGTGGTGTGTAGTAATGTGTGAGTGAGTTAGCGGAAGCTCAGAGCACGGAATTGACGTCATCGTACGCATGCGCACGCATCTGTGGTGTAATCGCATGTATTCTGTGCATATCCATGCACATTTACTATGTGCCTGTACATGTACTATTTGGCTGTACATGTAATCTGTTCATGTGCATGTACTCTGTCAAAACACATGTTCCTTGTCCATGTAAATGCGCTCTGTGCATGTCAATCTACATGTACTCTGTTCACGTCCATGTATACATACTCTACTCAAAGCCATGTACATACCCTCTGTCCATGTCGCTATATAGCTGAAATATTTGCGGAATGCGACGTTAAACCTCAATTCTCTCTCTCTCTCTCTCTCTCAATGAGCATGAACTCTGTACAATGTCGCATGATGTTGACCGGTGGGAGAACAACAACAACAACAAGGATGACAGGTCAATCATTTTGTTATTCCCTCCAGTACATCATACCCAAGCTGGGGGGGGGGGGGCGTTGGGTTTGTTTACAATACAAGTTGCCTCTCGCCCAATCAAAGACCGCCATTTGGCGCTGCATCTGATATATTCGCTCTTGTCCGTTAGATGTATTCTCAGCTGCTCTTGTCCAATCAGAAGTCGCCATTTCAGAAATTTTCATTTTCGGCCATGTTCGCTCTGAACCGTTTGTTCTAATCGTCACCCAGCAGGCCAGATACCGTTGAGCAACATATCCTCAGATAGTTGTTTGCGTATTTTGGTCATCGTACGCAGGCGCACACACACACACACATACCTAGTGCACCCTGTACCCTATAGACCGGTTGCGCCAGGTATGTGTGTGTGTGTGTGCGCCTGCGTACGATGACGTCTCTTCCGAGCAGCGCAAGGGCCAAAGAGCACTTCCGGTCACGCCTCCATGTCTTCCGAAAGAGAGAGAAACGGCTCACTACGCACAATGGTCGCACGTGCGCACTCACAAACAAACATGCACACACACATACACGCATACACACAAACACACACAAACGCGCATACACACACACGCATAAACACACACACACACGCACAGGCACATGCAAGGGGCGCAACTGTCTTGTGACAACTTCCGGTTACGGTCACGTGACAGTAAACATGGAAAAAACCCGGACGTAAGTTGACGACACGGATGTATGACCACAGAACCCGGATGGAAGACGGAGGAACGACGGGAAAAAACCACTGGAAAAGCCGGATGTTTACAAGGTCCCGGATGTAAAATCGCCGACCTCCGTCCCACGGGAACTACCACCACCACAGGGCATTGACGGCGGTGGTGGTAGTGGTGGTGGTGTCTGTGCATATAAGAATGAACACGTGCCCCTCATCATTGTATAATACATGACAATTATTGTAAGCACAGAACAGATATGGTATAATACAGCACAGATATGATATAATACAGGCCAGATATGGTATAATAGAAGACATATATTCTATAATACAGGACATATATGTTACAAAACAGGACAGATATGATATAATACAGCACAGCTTTTGTATAATACAGGACAGATACTGTGTAATACAGCACAGATTTGGTATAATACAGAACATATATTGTATAATACAGGACATATATGGTACAATACAGGACATATATGGTACAATACAGGACATATTTTATAACACAGGACAGATATTGTATAACACAGGACAGATATGGTATAATACAGCACAGATATGGTATCATTCTGGTGGACAGATATGGTATAATAGAATTTGTTACAAATTTTCAAATGTTACAGTGTGTACGTCATGAATGCCTAATGGCGGCACTGATTGGTTACTTCTCCAGCCCGCATATCTCTATGGTGTACAGGGCTAGACATGTGACAAGTGCGCACCCGAGTGTACAGGACAGCGGTGCGCTGATTGGTGGGAAGAACAGCGTAGGAGAGTTTTTGTCGGCGCGGGCGTATAAAGTTGGCGGTAGGTGGGAATGTTCAGCATTTTCTGATATGCAGCCGACATGTTCTCTTGTTCGACCTGCCTGAGGTCATTTACTCGCCCAGTAGATTTGCGACGGCATGAGTCCTCCATCCACAACGGCGCACGGTATACTTTTATAACCTGCGCATGGTCATTTAATCGGAAAGATGCTTTACGGCGCCACGAACGCTCACTCCACGAGGGCGTGACGGAACAATGTAATGAATGTGGTCAGCTCTTCAAACGACCCAGTCAGTTAAGACGGCATGAGCGTTTGATTTATGGTCCGTCACCACGGCATGAGCGACAACTTCCCACTAAAGAGGGAGGGAGGGGGAATTTGGCTTAATGTCACTATCAGGTTAGTTTCACTCATATGGTGACAGTCAGTTTGGTTGGTGGAGGAAGCCGGAGTACCCGGAAATAAACCACCGCCCTTCGGCAAGTAACTGATAAACTTTCACACATGAACCAGCTGGGTTCGAATCCGTGCCGGTTCAGCGGTGTGAGGCTAGCGGTCACCAGCGAAGCGCCGTAGACCACACGGCCACCGACGGCCCCTTCCCACTAAAGAGGCACCCAGGAGAGTCAGGCCCAGTTAAGATGAGCCCGGGGAGACGAATGCCACTGGTGATGCGATCACGGAATGCCCGCCTATACCCATAGTTCAGAAGGGCCTAGCTATCCAGTCGGTCCCTAGCATTACCTTCCCCAGTCATACGCCTGACAACAACGAACATTTTCTGGACGATGCAGTGGATGTTCCTAGCGATCTGTTACAGGACGCCCATCCAGCGAGTGACATCTATCAGCGCAATTGGCCCATGATACGGCACTGTTTCAAGCTGCAGCATATGGAGACAGACCAAGTTCGATACTTTTACCCGAACAGTAACATCCGGGTATTTGACCAACCGTTTACCATCATTAACCGGGCGTCGCTAGAGCCCGTGCTGGACCAAGTGGATAAATTGGATGTCTTGGGGTGGGCCTATGAACAGCGCCCCTACACAAAGTGGAGAGTGGAGAGGGTCACCAATGTCACGTTTTTCTTGATCAAATTACGGAATCTTCCTATCGGATGAATGTATTCACCCATGCACTGATACTCAGAATGCGCAAACAACTGTCTGAGGATATGTTGCTCAACGGTATCTGGCCTGTTCGGTGAAGATTAGAACAAACGGTTCAGAGCGAACATGGCCGAAGATGAAACTTTCTGAAATGGCGACTTCTGATTGGACAACAGCAGCCGAAAATACATCTAACGGGCAAGAACGAATATGACAGATGCAGCGCCAAATAGCGGCCTCTGATGGGACAAGAGGCTACTTGTATTGTAAACATACCCAACGCGCCTCTCCCAGCTTGTGTATTAAGTACTGGAGGGGATATTAAAATGATTGACCCGTCATTAGTGTTGTTGTTCTCTCACCGTTCTACATCATACGACATTGTACAGAGTACATGTTCATTGAGAGAGAGAGAGAATAAAGATTTAACATCGCATTCCGCAATATTTCAGCTATATAGCGACATGGACAGAGAGTATGTTCATGGATTTGAACAGAGTATGTATACATGGACGTGAACAGAGTGGATGTAGAACGACATGCACAGAATACACTTACATGGAAAAGGAAAATGTATATTGATAGAGTACGTGTACATGAACACATTACATGTATAAGCAAATGTTACATGTGCATACATGAACTCGCGCAGAGTGCATGTACATGAGCATACACAGAAGTTTTGTACATGGACTTGCTCGAAGTACATGTACATGGACAGAGTACATATGGATAGATTACCTGTACATTGACAGTGTAAAAACAACAGCCAATTCCGTTTTACCGTCCATTACATGAGAAGTTAAAGGACGAAAAATTAACAATTAATTCTTTTAAATTAATTATTTTCAATTTTTAATAGAGGACAGATATGGTATAATACAGGACAGATTTGGTATAATACAGGACATATATGGTATAAAAGAGGACAAATATGGTACAATACTGGACAGATTTGGTATAATACATTACAGATATTGTTTAACACAGGAGAGATATAGTATAATACGGCACAGATATGGTATAATTCAGGACAGATATGGTATAATACAGCACAGATATGATATAATGCATGACAGGTATGGATGGTCCATCTATACACCAAATACCTTGCCTCACTGCCTCAAAATGCCCACTTTCCCTACAGCTCATGCTGAGGACGTCTCCAATGACGTCACGGATGCTGTGGACATCCCTCAAATCGTAGTCTCCACCCCGAATGCTACAAGATGACACCATTAAGGACGCATTCGGACCGAGGATAGTCCATCTCTACACCAAATACCTTCCTTCAGTGCTCCAAGATGTCCACTTTCGCTACTACTCATACTGATGACGTCACAGATGCTGTGGATAGCCCTCAAATGGTGGTGTCCACCACGGAAACTACAAGATGACACCCCACATAACGTACTCGGACTAAGGAATGTTCATCTCGTATTGATGAAATATCTTCGTTCACTGCCCCAAATGCCCCAAAATGCCAACTTTGGCTACTACTCCTACTAAAGACGTCACCAAAGACGTCACAGATGCTACGGACATCCCTCAAAGCGTAGTCTACATCCCGAGAGCTACAAAATGACACCCCACACGACGCATTCGGACCAAGAATAGTCCATCTCTACCCTAAACACACCTCCATGCACCCCCAAATGACCACTCTACTTACTACACCCAACTGCGCATGCGCAGATTGACGCGATTTGCAATAAAAAATACGCCATTCTGACTCTACCCCACAAAAGCTTCACTTTGACACCTCCCACGACTCATTTGGACCAATAGCGGTCCATCTCGATCCCAAAATGTATATTTCCATACCCTTTTCCCACAATTCCCTGCCTGCGCATACGCAGAATGACGATATTCCTACTCCACATCCACCCATCCAGATGCTCCCTCACGTATGCTTCACATTGATACCTCATACGACTAAATCAGTGCCAAAACATTTTTCCACAATTCCCTGTCTGCGCATGCGCAGAATGTTGAAAACGGTCGACACGCTAGTCCAGGCGGATGCTCCTTCACGAATGCTTCACATTGATACCTCACTCGACTCCATCGGACCAACCGAAGACCCCAAAACGTTTATTTCCATACCCTTTTCCCACAATTCCCTGTCTGCGCATGCGCAGAATGTTGAAAACGAAAGACTCACTAGTCCAGGCGGATGCTCCCTCACGTATGCTTCACGAATGCTTCACATTGATACCTCACTTGACTCCATCGGACCAACAGTGTTCCACCTAGACCGCAACACCTTTATTTCCATACCCTTTTCCAACAATTCCGTCTGCGCATGCGCAGAATGTTGAAAACGAAAGACTCACTAGTCCAGGCGGATGCTCCCTCACGTATGCTTCATATTGATACCACATACGACTCCATCGGACCACCAGTGGCCCACCTAGACCCCAAAATGTCTATTTCCAGACCCTTTTCCCACAATTTCCTGTCTGCGCATGCGCAGAATGTTGAAAACGGACAACACACTAGTCCAGGCGGATGCTCCTTCACGAATGCTTCACATTGATACATCATACGGCTTCATTGGACCAATAGTGGCCCACCTAGACCCTAAAACGTCTATTTCCATACACTTTGTCTACTGCGAATCGCAGAATGACGTCAGTTCCACGTCACACACAGCCCGTCGGATGCTCCTTCACGTATGTTTCACATTGATACCTCACTCGACCCAATCGGTCCAATAGGGGCTCACCTAGACCACAAAACGTCCACCCAGCGCTATTTACCCACTACGCATGCGCACAGTGTCTTTTAAAACAAATCAAACCAATCGCTTCGGGATCCCGCCCATCGTGTTCTAGGTGTTTAGGTGTAGAAAACAAAACAATCCATACTACAATGACCAGGAGTAAATTTCCTATTAGGTTCAACATTGGCCAGTAGGCCAGTATGGGCCATATGGTAGACATATATATGCTATTTTCAACCTTGGTTTGCAGCCTATAACTCGTGGCCTAAACGAATTTTTAAACGAATTCTGGAGATAACTATAACAGATATATGTAGTTCAGAATTTTTTGTATGACTTTGTCATACTGAATATAAGTTATAACGAGAGTATATATAGAAGGCTACGCTACAGAACAATAAAATCGGAGATTTTTGCAAAAAGGTGAAAAATGTCTCAGTGCACCCCAATATCCTTTACTATTTATTATGTGCAGTATTGCAAACAGATCCACTGCCGATGTTTGTGTCTTAATGACCGTCACAAATATCGCTAAAATAGTGACATTCACACTGAATAAGGCTGATACCCAATTGATGCCCAGACACACGTATTTGTACGCATAACTAGTCCATACAATAAATGAAATTAACGTAATCACCGTTAATTTACATTATTAAACTTGAAGTACTGGCTTGTATCCTGCCAGTAATTTTGTGTAAATGAAATTGTATGTACAGCAAGTTATTTCATGGTGGAAGGGAGATAACTGGGGTTAAACATGTAAAATTATCTCCCCCCTTTTTCTGTCGTGTGCAACAAGTTTCTTCCCACTGGTCTAACTGAGGCGGTGTATTGACGTGGTGGTAAGTACGCTTGCGCGGGTAGACACGAGGTCTTTCGCTGGAGACACTGGACAGTGCTGTACGTACCCTGCTGCCAGAGATTGAGATTTTTCCTGTTCGCAAGTATTTTTAATTGAATTGAAAGTACTGTAAAGTATTGAAATATGCCCAGAGCTAAGCCTAGATTATCTAAGCGGACCCTGGCAGCTAGGAGGCGTGTACCGACGACCCCCGCTCGTCTCGATGACCATGTACTGGACCCCCCAGTCGCCAAGCGATCAAGGAGAACCGATAGGTTGCCATCTTCACACGAGTTGGGGGACGGTGGTGTTGGGGAAACCTCTAGCAACGTCAACAATCAACAGGAGACAAGTTTGCCAGTCCAGGGGAGCGTGCAGTCGCCTACTAGCACAGGTCTGGCGATGTCTGCACCAAGTAGGCCTGCAGGTAGTATGATAAATTTGTGTATGCCAAATGCAAGCAATGTCCCTATGGGACAGTCGGTTAGTTTTCAACCGCAACATGATACCATGTTTCTTCCGCGAAATATGATTTATTCACAATGTGGGAATGGAGATCAGTTTGGGCGCCATGCTGCCTTTAGTCCAACAGTCCCCAGCACAATCATAAGTGGAGCACATGTAATGCACCAGGCCATGCCCCCAGTTTCGACCAATCAGAATGACCGTACTCAGTTTGACCCCTGTGGCCCGGGACCGAGCATTACACGTGTGCAAACTACAGAAATAGCCCCTAGTAGCGGTGCAGGAGATTTACAGAATCAACATAATTTCCCCCCTGCCTGTAGTTATACCAGTGGCCGATATGATGTCGCGCCAGTGGAAATGGGACCATGGGGATTAGCCCCAACCATAGCAACTCAACCCACCCCACTGATTAGTGTAGGTGATGACTTAGAGGCTCATCTCCCTTTACAAATTAAATACAAAATCTGGGCGGGGGATTATATTGAATTGCCACTACTTTTGAAAACAGCTGAGGAGTTGAGAGAGCAAATTTGTTCGCTTGCCCTGACAGGTAAGGAGGGTGAGCAAGTTTTACTTAAGCCAAAGACTCAAGTCAAGAAAATTGATAATATTGAAACTTGGACGTCAGCTTTCTCAATTTTCGCCAGTATATATCTGCAAAAACATCCCAGTAAAGCTAGACAGCTCCTCAAATATATGAGTGTTGTCCGGATGCTCGCTTCACGTGGGCCTGGGTCGGGGTGGATTGCGTATGATCAGCAGTTTCGGCTAAGACTGGCTAGAAACCCTAACATTTCTTGGGCGGCGATAGACGGAGAGTTATGGCTGACTAGTATGCTTCCCAAACCTAATTCTGGAGGGTCCCTGGCTTTCAAAAACCTCGACAAGAAATCTCAGGTCTGCTTTAAGTTTAATGGGGATGGTTGCTCCAGAAGACCATGTAAATTCAACCACAACTGCAGCCATTGTGGTGGCACACATTCAGTGAAGACCTGCTTCAAGAAGAATAATTTTCGTTCCTCAAACACAGGAAAGCAACCCTCAAATGACAGGCAGTAAAACAGGTTTACAGCTTCAGCGGCCATGCAACTTTTCCTATTGTGTATTTGACCCTTGTAAATTAGCTACTACTCCCATAAAGCTTGATCGTTTATGTTGTTGGTTAGAAGACTACCCCAAATTAGACGATAAGAGAATACTAGAATTGGGTTTTAAGGAAGGTTTCTCATTGCATTATACTGGTCCCCGCATTCCATCTGATGCTAAGAACTTAAAGTCTGTCAATTCAGCAGGGGACATAGCAGCCGAGAAAATTAGAAATGAAGTAAAAATGGGTAGGATAATTGGGCCATTTGCTCATAGGCCTATACCAACACTTAGAGTGTCCCCTATCGGGCTAGTTCCGAAAAAAGCACCTGGCGAGTATAGATTGATTCACCATCTGTCATACCCAAAGAATACTGGAACATCAGTTAATGATCACATCCCCTCTTCTCTGTGTTCTGTCTCTTACTCCAAGGTTGATGACGCCGTGGCAATTATACAGAGACTAGGAAAGGGGGCCCTAATGGCCAAAGCGGATATTAAGTCTGCCTTCCGCTTATTGCCCGTTCACCCTCGTGATTTTGACCTGTTGGGATTTAAATTCCAGAATTCTTTCTTCATCGACACCGTCCTTCCTATGGGATGTTCCATTTCCTGTGCTACTTTTGAGCGATTTAGCACATTTCTTGAATGGTGCGTAAGAAAAAAGACAGGCTGTGACACAATGAAGCATTATCTTGACGATTTCTTTTTCGCTAGTGCCGCAGGATCTCCCGTATGTAACTATCTAGTTCGTACATTTGGGGAAATTTGTGATGATATTGGGGTACCTTTAGCCGACGATAAGAACGTGGGTCCCTGTACTTGTTTGCCTTACTTGGGTTTAGAATTTGATTCGAGGGCAATGGTGGTTCGGATACCTATGGAGAAGATAACCGAGCTTAGAGATCGTCTCAAGGCAATTAGTAGTCGCCAAAAAATTACTCTACATGACCTACAATCCCTCATTGGAATGCTGAATTTCGCCTGTAGAGCCATTATCCCGGGTAGAGCATTCTGTAGGCGTCTTATAGATGCTAGTATAGGGGTAGTAAAGCCACATCATCATATAAGGCTCAATTCCGGAATGAAAGAAGATTTATTGGTGTGGCAACAGTTTGTTGATCAGTGTAATGGGGTGAGTGTGTTTTTGGACCAATATTGGTCTTCCAATGATAATCTCCAATTATTTACCGATGCAGCAGGTAGCCATGGGATGGGGGCTTATTTTCAGGGTCATTGGGCATATGGCCGTTGGCCAACAAATTGGCATGATACAGGTATCACCAAAGATATCACATTTCTCGAGCTATTTCCCATTGTGGTTGCTATCGAAATCTGGGGGTATAGGTTGAGAAACAAGAAAATTCTCTTCCGCTGTGACAATAAGGCAGTGGTTGAAATTGTAAACAAACAGACAACCAAGTCTACAAGGGTCATGAAGCTGGTGCGTATTTTAGTGTTGTCCTGTTTAAGAAACAACATTCTCTTTCGGGCACGTCACATTGCTGGAATTAATAATGAAATATCTGATTCCATTTCGCGCTTGCAGTGGCATCGCTTCCATTAGCTGGTTCCTCAGGCAGACAAAGTTCCGACACCTGTACCTCAGTGGATGTGGAGCATTTAGAAGTAGAAGCGAGCCGTTTGTTACAGCATTCTATGTCACCCCGGACGTGGGCAGCTTATGACGTGGGAGTTACCTCCCTTCAGCGGTTTAGAGAGCAATATAATTTACCCATTATTTGGCCTGTCCCAGTTTCACAAATTATCCAGTACATTGCCGATCTTTCATATAAGGATTACAGCCCAGCTACTGTTCAAACGTATTTAGCTGGGATATCCCATCAGCATAAGTTAATGAATATCAGCGACCCAACACAAAATTTTATCATCAAAAAGATGTCCGAAGGCATGAAGCGCTCAAACCCAAAGGTGGATCGGCGACTTCCCATTACTGTGCCTTTACTCACTAAGATATCAGGAGTACTGGCATACGTTTGCAGTTCACAATATGAATGTGCACTTTTCAGAGCTGCTTACGTTTTAGCATTCTGTGGTTTTTACGTGTGAGTGAAATAGTATCCGATTCAAAAGAAATCCACAATCTGAAAGCCATCGGAGTCTCTGATATTTTAATCGATAAACTTCAGGGCATGATCAAGCCTTTTATTCGCTTCTCAAAAACAGACCAGTTAGGAAAAGGGGCAATGCTATTGATATCTGACAGTAAAGACTTGCGTCTCATTGAGATAATGGAATCATTCATGCAAGCGCGATGTGGTGCGATGGGCCATCAGCTCTTTGCTCATTTTGATGGCTCACCTTTGAGTAGATACCAATTTGCCGCTGTGTTAAGGAAAGCCCTGGTATTTTTGAATATTCCAGTCAAGCAATATACAACTCACTGCTTCCGCATTGGACACGCAAACATGTGTCATGCAATGGGTGTCCCAGCTGAAGATATCAAACTGCTCGGTAGATGGAAGTCTGAGGCATATAGGAGGTACATACGCATTCCATCGTATGATTAGCTTGCAGTTTTCATAAGCTTATAAATTTAACACTTTCTTTATGTGCACAATTTTCCTAACACATGTTCTTTTGAGTTATAGATTATAGAGGGAGTAGAAGCCAGCATACGTCGGTATGGATGGTCGGGTCCAGCATAATTTACTGGGCGCAACGCAGAGCGGGTGTTAAATCTAGTGGATTTAACCTTGGCCTTTTCCGACAGCATGGAATAGAAATACACTGGATGGGAGTTCGCGGCATGCGGTGGTTTCCAGGCGTTCTGATGGCCATCAGTAAGAAGTTAGCTGTGTTGCCTAGCCCAGATATAATAATAATTCACGCCGGGGCTAATGATCTCTCACTTGATAACTCTTGCTGTCTTCATCATAATATGAGCAAGGATTTGTCACATCTTATTGCATTATTTCCCAACGCTAAAGTAGGGTATTTGCATATGCTTCCAAGGCATGTATGGGCAAAGGCTCGCGACCCTAAGAAGATCGAGAAAGCCCGGAAACGTGTCAATCGCGCTGTTTCTAATAAGTTGTTGAGTGCTGGTGGCTTTGTTATTCGCCACCCTGATATTCTCTTGGAGTCGCGAACTCTGTTTCGACAAGATGGCGTCCATCTGTCGCCTATAGGGATTGACTTCTTCCTCAACGATCTCGAAGGTGCTCTAGAGGAGCTTTATTTGAGAGATGTGCGCGTGTTCCCTCCAGTGGACTATTAGTATTCCAACTAGAAAATTTAACGTTTAACCTTACAGGAATGTACTGATATGGCTCATGGTTTTCTTGTGGCGACAAGTTTGGGGCGAGCATCTATAGAGAGGCTCGTGTGGCATAAAGATTTCATGCGGCAAAATATGGCAATTTTAAGGCATGTACATGTAAGTCATGTGTGGGCTTTGTTTGTGACCAGTCAAAGTATTTTTGGGGTGGACACACTTCTACTGATAACTTATGTCACCATGAGGAATTGGTGGAGGTGTGGCCCATGTATACATATGCTTTGTGGCCTTGTGTTTACAGCCTCGCTTATGTTACCATGAGTGGGGGTGTGTGATTTTACAGCCTCAAGTTATGTTACCATAAAAGGGGGTGTGTTTACTTAGGTTAGTCATATATGCAATGTTGTGATTGTATCGACAGTCTGAGTGTGGAATTGCCTTCATGATATCTTTGTCTTGTCGTTTAATAAAACCATGGCCATATGTTATTCCAGCACATTCATCGCCTTATTGTTGTTTATTGTATTCAGTACTGAAATAGGGTAATAAATGAAATTAACGTAATCACCGTTAATTTACATTATTAAACTTGAAGTACTGGCTTGTATCCTGCCAGTAATTTTGTGTAAATGAAATTGTATGTACAGCAAGTTATTTCATGGTGGAAGGGAGATAACTGGGGTTAAACATGTAAAATTATCTCCCCCCTTTTTCTGTCGTGTGCAACAAGTTTCTTCCCACTGGTCTAACTGAGGCGTTGTATTGACGTGGTGGTAAGTACGCTTGCGCGGGTAGACACGAGGTCTTTCGCTGGAGACACTGGACAGTGCTGTACGCACCCTGCTGCCAGAGATTGAGATTTTTCCTGTTCCAAATGTATTTTTAATCCCACCCATTTCTCACCCATCTAACACATTTGGTGTATTTCGCTAATAATCGTATTGATAATTATGGTTATTAACACAATGTTTTCTCTTTGCAAATTTAAAATCAAGTTCTGTCATGGTTTGATGAGACTAGATATTCTAAAGAAATTGGATTAAAAGCTTTGTGCATAAAGATTTCATGCGGCAAAATATGGCAATTTTAAGGCATGTACATGTAAGTCATGTGTGGGCTTTGTTTGTGACCAGTCAAAGTATTTTTGGGGTGGACACACTTCTACTGATAACTTATGTCACCATGAGGAATTGGTGGAGGTGTGGCCCATGTATACATATGCTTTGTGGCCTTGTGTTTACAGCCTCGCTTATGTTACCATGAGTGGGGGTGTGTGATTTTACAGCCTCAAGTTATGTTACCATAAAAGGGGGTGTGTTTACTTAGGTTAGTCATATATGCAATGTTGTGGTTGTATCGACAGTCTAAGTGTGGAATTGCCTTCATGATATCTTTGTCTTGTCGTTTAATAAAACCATGGCCATATGTTATTCCAGCACATTCATCGCCTTATTGTTGTTTATTGTATTCAGTACTGAAATAGGGTAATAAATGAAATTAACGTAATCACCGTTAATTTACATTATTAAACTTGAAGTACTGGCTTGTATCCTGCCAGTAATTTTGTGTAAATGAAATTGTATGTACAGCAAGTTATTTCATGGTGGAAGGGAGATAACTGGGGTTAAACATGTAAAATTATCTCCCCCCTTTTTCTGTCGTGTGCAACAAGTTTCTTCCCACTGGTCTAACTGAGGCGTTGTATTGACGTGGTGGTAAGTACGCTTGCGCGGGTAGACACGAGGTCTTTCGCTGGAGACACTGGACAGTGCTGTACGCACCCTGCTGCCAGAGATTGAGATTTTTCCTGTTCCAAATGTATTTTTAATCCCACCCATTTCTCACCCATCTAACACATTTGGTGTATTTCGCTAATAATCGTATTGATAATTAGGGTTATTAACACAATGTTTTCTCTTTGCAAATTTAAAATCAAGTTCTGTCATGGTTTGATGAGACTAGATATTCTAAAGAAATTGGATTAAAACTTTGTGCATAAAGATTTCATGCGGCAAAATATGGCAATTTTAAGGCATGTACATGTAAGTCATGTGTGGGCTTTGTTTGTGACCAGTCAAAGTATTTTTGGGGTGGACACACTTCTACTGATAACTTATGTCACCATGAGGAATTGGTGGAGGTGTGGCCCATGTATACATATGCTTTGTGGCCTTGTGTTTACAGCCTCGCTTATGTTACCATGAGTGGGGGTGTGTGATTTTACAGCCTCAAGTTATGTTACCATAAAAGGGGTGTGTTTACTTAGGCTAGTCATATATGCAATGTTGTGGTTGTATCGACAGTCTGAGTGTGGAATTGCCTTCATGATATCTTTGTCTTGTCGTTTAATAAAACCATGGCCATATTTTATTCCAGCACATTCATCGCCTTATTGTTGTTTATTGTATTCAGTACTGAAATAGGGTAATAAATGTTTAATATTTTAGAGCCTTTTCAATGTTGTTGGACATTTGAAGATCTATCTGTGGAAATAGTATCCCAAGCCTCAAACACCCAGCCATTCGAGATACTTTAACACGACCAATATAAAACGCGACGATGAATTGTTATCTCCGATTTTATTGCGATGAAATCTTGTTCCAGCAATTCATGGGTTACCCTCATACTTTCAAACTGTCGAATCCTGAAGATTTTTAGTCAGGCAAGACTAATGGAGCAAACGTATTGGGGGTAATAAAACACGATCTTGCCGATATGCCTGCAAAGGACACTTTAATATTCTATCAATGTGACAGGAGGTAACTCCATTATGAGCCATACTGGGCAACATCGGCAACAATAAATAACCTGTATGAAACAAGTGTAATGAACTGGCTAATTTTCTGGCGAAGTCATAAATCTAGGAATACAAAAGCCAGCTAATAAATCTATTTATTTTACGAGTTAGCAACAATCAAAATTTATATTTTGATACATACACCAGTTATTGCCTAGGGGAGACCGGGGCACAGTGGATCACGAGGCACAGTGAATAATTGTCTATAATTAGACATTGCCAGAGGAAATCCCTCAGATGGTGTCATCACTTTGTGTGCAGATGTATAGCCCTTATGAATTGTAGACAACATTGAGAGAGAGTTGCTCCAGGAACTTTAGTGGGTTAAAGTATGTTTTTCATGGTCAAAACTAAATGTTCATGGTATTACTTGATGTGGTATATGGTGCACACTATAATGCAACAAGGCTACTGTCATGTTTTAATAGTAAGTGCGATATTTAATGAATGTGACAAACATGTGTTCTTCCTCTAGTAAAAAATCCCTCAGAGTTCATTGGGTACACCCGGGGTACAGTGAATCGGGGCACAGTGGATCGGTATGGCAGCTGACTCACTACTGCATGAAATTTGAAAATTTCCATTTTTCATTTTTTGGTATACCAAAGCTGTCTTAAGAACAATTTAGCACAACTTCTTAATAAATTTATGTATTATTGTTTATTTGGAGTTATTTCGATGGTTGAGATGATGCGAGTCAGGGCGAATTGTAGTGAGAATATATCATTCTCGTCTCGCGAGACTCCCTACTGCGAGAAAGAGTCTCACGCGTAAATGGGAGCCATCCCCCCAAAATTTGGGGGGTGAGTAGGCGGCGTATGATTATCTGGCTTGTCACTGACCTGCTGACTCCGCCGAGTTAGAAGCGAATTGTTAAACATAACGTGGGCTATATAATTGGGAAATGACTCTTTCCGTTTCGGAGCATATCAATCGCGAACAAATTATTGTCGGTATGTATACTTGGCCGTGAAAGCGAGTTATCTAATACAGGAAGTAGTTCGCGGGTAGACACGGCTCGCTTTGAGAATGATGTCATGCTGCCTCGCTTTGAGATTGGAGATTCAAAAATGTCACCAGTTTACATGAGAGTCGCTTTGGTCTCCCGCGGGTAGACACGGCTCTCTTTGAGAATGGAGAATATATGGCTGTAACCATGTTTTCTCTTTACAGTCATATAAATGATGTCTGTAATTAAGACTTTCTTTCTAATTTGGAATAAAAGCATATGATTGTGTTATTTACAGCGTATCATGATGCGATTCACTGTGCCCCAGGCAGTGAGCCACTCTGCCCCGGTATAGGGGCACAGTGAGTCAATATTTTTGGCATCTTTAGCGGTCATTTCAGAGAAAATGACATGAGTTAACTCCATAAATGTAAGGCAGTTGTACAGCCCAGCAGCATATGTATCATCACCCAAAAATAAGCTAAGATATTGCCAAGACATTAATGTGTAAATTGAGAAAAAAACGATTTCTGATTCACTGTACCCCGGTCTCCCCTACACCAAGAATAAAAGTTTACATGACATCCTGGTGAGTACTAAGCTATATCCATTATCATTACATATAAATACTATAAATGAACGAATGGACATATACCTGTCGGACGCACGCCAGAGACGACCAAAGACCAAGTATGTTTACATTACAACACATATAAGGGAAGTGGGAAGAGGTACCGACATACTGACTGCGTCACATGACTTCACATAATAGTCTTCTGGTTAACCTATTCTAAAGCACATCCCACTCGTTTCGTGAAGATGCTCGAAGCTGGGGAATTTAACCGTTGATTTGAGAAAGGATTTTACAAAAACTATGCACCGCAGCGCCATATACGAGCCGGGATTTGTGTTATGAAGTGTAACAGAAAACCAGAACACCGCCAGGTATGAATAAATTGCGTTAATTTGTTCTCAATCGAGCCTCTGAAATCCGGTAATTTCTGGCGGAAAAGTGCATTTCAAGTTTACCTCCCGTGATATAGGCCTACATGTGGTTGGCCACAACTGTTCCTATCAATAACCTTCGGATGATAATCACACCTGGCGTTCATTCATCTCCTTGTGCTATAACCCGTACCGTATAAAAGTTCATTTTGATGCTCCTTACCTGTTATTTTCGGGAAGTTAATTCCTCCTTGCACGCTTGTAGCTTTTATTAAAGTTTCGGGCGGTGGTGATCAGCTGTGCAAGAACCGTTTTCACATCGACCCTGACTTTCCCCATGTTACGTTAGACGCCATATTGCGTGTATTTGGGCCACTACGCATGCGCAGTTATACAAAATGGCGTCTACCGTAACATGGGGAAAGTCAGGGTCGATGTGAAAACGGCTCTTGCACAGCTGATCACCACCTCCCGAAACTTTAATAAAAGCGACAAGCGTGGGCAAGAAGGAATTAACTTCCCAAAAATAACAGGTAAGGAGCATCAAAATGAACTTTTATATGGTACGGGTTATAGCACAAGGAGATGAATGAACGCCAGGTGTGACTATCATCCGAAAGTTAGGGCCTATTGATAGGAACAGTTGTGGCTAACATGTGGTGTGAGATGGGTATGCATATGCAATCCAGTAGAATCTTGTCCCTGTGAACTGACCAAACACGCTCCTTTGGCTTCATCTACCGGAAGACGAATGACGTATGTGCAGTTGTAGCGCGACTGAAGTAGGACCTGGTCCGGGAGAAGATGCGGCAGGCTTACCTGTGTATATCAGATCTTGCAAATCCCTCCGGCTGTATATCGTACCTCTGTCTCGTACGGCTGGATGTGGTCGACTGGGCCGAGTATAGGCACGGACTCTCCGATCTCCCGTTTTCAGCCTTCTAGCTTTTCATTGGCTGAGGGTCTTCGGGACATTCCGGCCATCTTCGCTGGTTCAACATGATCTCAGCGGCCACTACCACACCCTTCCCCCTCCTGATTTTTGGGGTGGGTTATCTCCAGCCTTTCAGCCTTCCAGCTTTTTCTTTTATCGTGTTTTACATCCAGCCCTATCCCTACCCTAACTGTCCTAACTTCAAAATATGTCCCTAAAAACTCCCAAATATTCCTAAACCTTACGCTACCCTTAAAATGGTGCAGTTCCCATTACTCCAGCATTTCTGCCTAGCATGTCCTGGCCTTACAAATAAGCTACGCCAGCCTCAAAAATACCTACACTAAAAACTTGCCTATCTCTGCACTAAAAATGATGCACTATTAAAAGACACTAAAACTGTTTTTCCCAGATTCAAAGAAATACTCTATTTCTTTCTTCCTTTCTAAACCTCAACTTCAGTCTGTTAGCAGACCGCGAGGCTACTGAACACCCCCCTTCCCCCCCACCGGGGCATGCCTACTAGCTGCCCCAGTGGAAAATCCAAAAGCTACCCATAAAAATTAACCTTAAGAAATGTACTCCAAGGCCTAGCAGCCTTATCCCCTCCCTCGTCAAAATTTAGATGGCTCATCAGCCATTTAGCCTGGAGCCAACCACACACGCTGAGCACGGAGCTGACAAGTCACCCAACCCACCAATTCTTTAAGATCATTCAACGGCCTTTCAAATATTTAGGCCTAGAATTGGCACCTATCAATAAAAAGGGCTATGTAATCCTAAAGGGTGACAAAAAAAAAGAAAAACTTTCAAGTTTAAATTCTTGTAACTCTCCATTTATTTTCAGCTATTATGAAAAGCTGAAGCTAATTATCTATAGCTATGACAGGCAATAAGTGTCTCCCCTTTTGTACTCAGCGTGTGTGAATAAAATAACTATTAAAATATTCACTAGAATAGGGAGCTAAAGAGGGAGAACTGCCTACTAGCTTTCTCCCTCCAAAAAGCCCCATTCTCAAAAAAAAATAAAAGATAAAAAATAATCACCCCCCCCTCCCCATCTGTTTTCCCCTGGGATGAGTCCTGAGAAATAGATGCGAGGCCCCAGAAGGAAGACCGCCTACCAGCGTCCCCCCACCCAGGACCCCCATCTCAAGACCCATCCCAAGCCTGTTTTTCCCCTGGAGTGCTAAGCCCGTCTTCCGGTGACCACCCGGCGCAACGCCCTATACCGAAAGATGGTAGAATCGGCAGGCGTCCCGCCGGGTTATCTCCGCGACCAGCCGGGGTGGCATATTTTTACCCCGGCCACCCATTGAATAACGGGCCACACACCCCAGGGGGTATTGATCCGCGGGAATCCTCGAGGAGACTGGCAAGGCGAGTCGGATTCAACCATCAACCGATCCATGGGCAAGCCCTGAACAGCAGCCCCGGTGTCCCTGCAGTCCAAAACCCGGGCGCTCACCTCAAATATTACATTTGGGAAGCGCCCGAACCAAGACTCAAGGGCAGCAGAGCTCCCAAGGAAGCAATGCACATGGACCGGATAGCGTCTCCCCCAAGATCCCCAGAAGATCATCGAGGGCCATGGTCCGCCCTCCGCCATCCCGGTAGCCACTCCTCCGGGTATTTTCCCGGCAATGAATGACGACCGGGAGGTTTCGCGGGAGCGCCAATGGCATGATTTCCCACAGGAAATCAGCCTGACACCGGCGCTCCACGACAGACACATGGTCCTCATAGTCCAGACCGACCTCCCCCAGACCAACACATCCTGGGGACCGCAGAAATTGATGAAGTTTATCCTTGGTTTTCCGGTCCACAGGACGGCCGACCTGGTGGGGGTGCAGTCCGTATGTGGCGTGTACTCCTGGATCCCCGAGGAGCACGGTTAGAGATTTAGACTTCCAGCTCCCCGGGAAAACAAGATCACACACCACATGCTCCATTACCACCGAGGTATGCAACAGATGTACTGTTCCGACTTCGACCCCGATGGTCTCCAAGGTATATTTACCGTGGAGGCGGCCGAGGACGACATCCAAGTGGCAATATGAGTCAACCACCCTCAGGGGCGGATGGACCTGAGCAACCCACAAGGGGTTGTCCAGACCCGAGGAGTCCAAATGAACAAGCAAGACAACAGAGGCCGGGCGGCTCCAAGCTGGGCTGCAACCAAGAATAGGAAAGCTGCCGACCAGAAACCACCGGAGCCTGAAGGCAAATGCCCACAAGAAACACTGCGATAATCAAAAGAAAGAGAGAGAGAAAGAAAGATCCCCGCGCCCAGCCAGAGACCAACCAGCCACTGATATCACGACTGTTCACCAAAGAACCGGGAAACCAGCCGTCCCAAGGCGGCACAGTATCGCAAGCAGATCAGCCATACTGAGCCAGTGGCTGTTCCTGCCAACATCAGCACCCAAAATTTAGGGCACACCCAAATATTCCC